>CM076569.1:617494376-617679815 GCA_034641835.2 Pinus albicaulis
AAATGTGTAGTTGAAACCTCGCGAACCTGAAAAATTATATGACCAAAAGTGACCGCCAAAATTAAAAACATATATGGAAATATATTTCGTAAGTTACGTGTAAGCCAGACGTTCATGGAAACCGGGTTGAGTATCATAGTGGTGTAACGAAAACCAAAACCTAGTTCCCATTCATTAAATGAGAAATTACTCTGTCTTAAAGAGTAGGCTGCGTAGATCCGTATAAAATAAACAATGATCGAGGCATACGACATGAAGTTCGTGTGAGAGTGGGTTGCATTAATATTGGAATTCGATTCACATTATTATACCCATGTCATATGAAGTATTAACATTACAAAACTGTCATCCCTATCGTAAGTGTTAAGGATATACAAGGTTTATATATATATGGTGTGAGAACATAAAGACTATAGCGATGGGGTTACATAAAGGCTATATGCTATGTTACATATATATGTAATGTGATATAATTATATATATATATATATATATGGGGAATGAGTAATATAAAAAGAACCATATAATGGTGGGTGAATTTAATTAATAAAGTTCTCAGGGACATTGTATGGTGGGTTTAACCAAAGGTTTAGCCATAAGGAAAGTGAGAGAATATAAAGGCCTCTCGTTAATGTTTTGAACATATATAGTGTTAGTTTTGTTTAAAGTGCATAGGGTTTTGACCAATGAAAGGATAAATAAACGAAAAAAAAAAATTTCGTTATCTTCTTTTGGTATAGAAAAGGGAGGTGTGACAATTAACCATGAGACGAATTGATTGAAAACGGGTTAAATATGGGTTGTGAGTATATGTTGGCAGATCATAAATTAATTGTGGAATTCTTAAGCATCTATCAATCTTGTTTTACTTAGCTCAATCTATAATTAATAGAACAAAAAATATTTTACATTAAATATATGATTTGTTATGGGGTATAAAACTTGCAAGAAACAAAGTATGGAACTGCGCCAACAGATGAAATTTTGAAAGATGGCATGGTACATGGTTTTCAAAGAATGTGTATATTTTATGAGTCAATTGTTGGTATGGTAAATCATTTTTATTTTCGATTTACATTGATGTATATTATTTAATATTGCAATTTTCATTATTCTCACCAGTGTATATACACTCATTTCAGTTTATTTTTATGTTTGTATATGGAAGGTGAATAAGAAGAAAACAATCAACACTGTGAATAAAACATTCCTGAAAATAACCCAAGTCATGGAAGTGGCTCTATCAATGACAACAGTTCAAGCGAAGAATGATGATCACTATGTTTGGATATCAAAGAAATTCATTGCATTTTTTGAAATATTTGTCTGTAAAATCAGACATTTTGTTTAATGTAATGGACATAGTGTCCCAATTGAAAGACAAAGGGATACCAATAACTATCCCATTTTGTATGACAAAGACTGTCTTATTCATATATATATATAATAAAATATGTTTTCATTTATTATATTGTGTTCTCCATTGCCGTTCTCAAATGCACTAATAAAAATTTAATTCATATGAATATTGTTATAAGATATATATGTGTCAACTTTTGATGAATAATGAATTTTTAAAAATCACAATAATTATGATATGATATAAAAAATTAATCCAAACATCACATTCAAACGCATTAAAAAAAAAAAATTAATATGAATATTGTTATAATATGTGTTGAATTTTGATTAATAATGAATTTAGAAAAATCACAATAATTGCACTATCACATGTCGATGTTTTAAAAAAATACAAAATGAACACCGATGTGTGTCAGTTACTGTACACCGGTGCATTTGTATGATGCAGTTCATCGGTGTGTTACTATGACCTATGGGCACCTCACAAATACCAAAACCAATTAAAAATCTCAGTGTGTTTTGTGCGATACTGCACACCGGTGCATTTATGTGATACTACGCACCAGTGCATTTGTACGATGTATGGGCACCACATAAATACCAATACCAAATATAAATATCGATGTGTTTGTATGATGTGGCGCACTGGTGCATTTCTATAAGTCTATGTACCGATCCATTGAGACGACCTATGGGCACCGCACAAATCCCAAAACCAATTGGTACAGCCCCATGCATTGTATCACCAACACTGAACCCAGTGTGGTTTTATAGCTTGAAGGCCCAGTGCAGGAACCTTAGATCACCTCGGGGCCACCGTCTAGATTACACGCACTAGTGCATTGAAACCTTAGTAGCAGACCTATGAAAAAAACATCCGTAATAACCTTCGTTTGCCTAGTTTTTTTAGTTATGTTGAATTTTCATTAAAATCTCCACCAAAACCTCCGTAACCATAAACAAATGTCGTAGAAAATGTTTTTTTGACAATCTTGGCCAATTTTCTAACACTAAAAACCTCCTTTATAACCTCCGCTAGAGGGTCTTTTCCTTGTAGTGAAAGTTACATGGAAAAAGTATACAACAATAATTAGAAATCCTAAACCCTTCTTAGAAAATCTTAATAGTACCACTAAATATGATAATGCACTAGTTGTAATATTTTATAAAGGAAAAAGAACAACAAATGATTTCTGAAATATTATTACCAAGTAAATGAGAACAAAAAAAAAATATTGGTTGTTGTTAACAAAAATTTTTACAGAGATGTTACTATCTTGTCTTGAGTATAGAGTGTTGACCCTGGTTAGATTTTGATGCAGGTTGGTAACCCTTACTGGATACAAACTAACAATTGATAATATTTGTCATAAAGTTTGACGGGCATGAATATATATATAATCATTTATGATGCAAACTAATTATTTCCATAATGCTTTTGGTTATAGGTTGAACCAAGTGAAGTGTTGGGTCGAATCCTTGTGCAAATAAAAGAAAAAAATATGTCATAAGTGGTCCAAGAAGCAAGTCTTCACCCATATTATAGTGCAGAAGAAGCACATAAATCTCAAAAAGGATGTCAAATATTTTTTATGCAATAGCATATATCAATCAGACTTAAGGGCGAAAAAACATCGAGGACGATGTTTCACTCAGGAAGGGGGGATGTAACACTCCTCAGTGAATAAGTAAATATTCTAATTTAATTTTACTAAAATGTAATTGGTAGGTCGTGAGCCAAATAAGGCCCTATATAATGTTAGGAATGAATATTTCATTCTATTAAATAAACAATATTAATTATGGTCCAAAAATGAATTATAGGAAGGTGAAAATGCTAAATGAGGATTTAGCCATCAAGAAGTTAATGGATAGTTACTCCTCTCCCTAGGGATAAAAATCTCATTTGGGAAAGAAGAGAGCCAAGCGGGGAAAGAGGAACCGAAGGAAATCAAGAAAGAGAAGAAGGAAATTTATTACCAAGACAAGACATTGTTGAGGTAAGGCAAGATGCTTCCATAGGGATATTATTGAGGTTGTTGTGACCATTGCAGTTTTTGTATAGGCCTGCGAGTCTGTGAAAAACTCTAAAAATAAATTATTGAGTTGGCTGGGGCCAATGGAATTTCTGTGCAGACCTGATTCAGTCTTTGTCCAAGAAATATTGTCTTGAAGGAAGGGAATTATCTCAGGGAGAGTGCTAGAGGTGATACCAAGCTTAATGGTTGGGTGGATAATTATTCTTTCTTTATTAATTTCTTGTGGCTACCTACTAAATCTCAAAAAAATAAGTTTTTTTGTGAAATATTCTTATAATTTTATCTATGATATGATTATGTGAATGATATCTATGAAATGTTTTTGTAACTTGTTGCTTTATATTGTTTTTGAAAATGGTTGGGTCACAAGTCTAAGAGAATAAAGTGAAACATTAGTGGGCTGACAAGAAATTTGATACTTTGTTATTAATTAAGATATGGAGAAAAGTAAATATTAGATTAGCCCTTGGTTCAGTCATACGATGCCACTAACTAGGGGACAATTATTGGTTTTAATTAACAAAATGAAAACCTCTTGTAGGGTCTTTCCTAATTATACAGAAATACTGTCATTGCTCAATCAATAAGGAGAAATTATACAACTGTAAGAAACTTATAATGAATTCATATTTGAATACAAAAAGTAACGCAAACTAATATTAAACTAAACACCTTAATCTCTCATATAAGTATGCATGCAGGTAACACAAACATTAGTTAAACATTATAGAGAAAAAATTGTGTAGAAGTGTTAGTCTAAAAAAAAGGATGATAATATTTTATGTTACTCTGAAGTGAACTCTGGTTACTTCCGAGAACATGTCGCTAAAATAAATTAACAAATGATTAAATAATCTTTGAAATTAAAACATAACCTTGAATTGTTGCTGGAATTTCATGCACTATTTGTAATAGGTCATTATAACCATTACAATGATTAATGTAAGAGTAGGGAAAAGTCCTTATGACTCTAAGGAGTATGGGTTAGTTCTAGGGTCGGTTCGTGCTAGTGGTAGGGCTACAACAAACCCTCAACCTTGCAAAAGACCAATATTGATGCAAGATTAACTATGAATAATAGCTGGACGCGCTAATCTCAGACACTTTTTCGAGAATCACTGAAGGGGAAATTGTATAAAAAAGTATATAGTGAACTTCATATAAAAATTCCAAACCTATTGTTCTTATACACCGAATTCAAGAAGGGAAAGCATGAACTCCATTAATCAACAATAGCACTGGGCTTATTAAAGGTGACTCCCATGTCATCAAAATAGAAATTAAAATTACGATATAAAATAAATATTTTTCTTCCTCGGGGATTTGCAAATCCACCAAGGAAATACGCCATGAAATTCTATTTGTAACTTAAAGAGGAATTATCATAATAACACATAATTACAATAGAAATAAAACTTCAATTCGTCATGGAGATCCTTTAAATTTCTAGTCAGGAAAGTAAGCAAATTATAGTCACATATTATGTTGCGATACTCTTACTCATAAGTTATAATTTAGAAAAAAATTATCATTGTTGAGGGCGGTAGTTCCCTAACAAGGGTTCATAAAAATAAAACCCATCCGATTTAAAAACTCATACAAGCCTAGATAGCTTAACAAGGGTGAAATGTCCAGCATAAATTGGGGAAACAATTGTATTGCACCTGAAAAGAAAACAAGCCAAGAGTGAGCCAATCAGAATCCAACCCTTTTTCTCTTATAGGAACGGAAAGGAAAATAGGAACCAAAATCCACAACAAATGTTACTTGCAGGGGAAATACGCAATACTCAGGAATTAGGTCATTGTGTGCAACAACCGAAAAAAGAGAGGAGCTAAGACACGTGAAAGAGAGGTTACCTAAGATAACCTCCAATTCCCTCAACCAATCTGCACGCCTGGAAACTTCATTTAGTTATCATCTTCTGAAAGAAAAAAATTACTGAAAATTATAAAAAAATATATTATAGTTGGGGTCATATACCATGATTACCTATAGATTACCATCACGGCTAATAGAACCACAAAGAAAAATATTCCTCAATAAAGAGCATAGGATCGAAGTGAAAGCTAGCCAACTGTTAACCCTATATTTTAGTTGTAACACATAAACACTGAGAACGAGTTGAAATAGGCGAAAAACCCCTAGAAATTAGCTAATAGAAAAATATCTAATTAGGAGGATCGATAAGCTACCTAAACCAAGACAAACGTTCTTGGGGAAAATGCCCCACATTGACATTATCCTCCTCCCATGGTAAAAGGATGTATAATATTCTAGGGTGCAGGGTTCTTCAATGTGTCTGGCTAAAACAGAGTCAGAAGAGTCAGTCTAGTCGTGAGCCACAACTATATTCTTTACCAAAGAAATTGTAGAGAAAGTGTTGGCAGTGGGTGAGGAAGAACTGGAAAAACTCGTGGAATTGATATGGGAGGGTGGTTACCTTTGTAACTGCTACTTCATTATGCAACCGTCCATGGAACACTAGTGAATCTTCACCGTTGATCTAAACTCACATATCGATGCAGTCTTACCATCAAGTGAAAATGGGCAAGATAACTTTGAGAGGGTTCAAAAAATATTAGGGTTGAAAATTATATAAATCATAAGAAAATAAATTTCAATTATGATTTTTATAGCTAGCTTAAGTGAAAACTAATTTTTATGTTATTTATTTTAAAAGAGACTAAACATTCAATTTTTTTAGGAAAACGATTACAAATGATGAACATAAATTAATTATGTTTTTTGAAATAAAATTTAATTATTGAATTGTGGTTCCATAAAATTAAAAGAATATTGATAATAAAAGTATTACAAGAAATGAGAGTGGTTGAACAGAAAATAGTTTAAAAAAATTACCTTTCCTTTGGGGATAACAAGTACATCCCAGTGGGGAAAAGGGGTTCTGTGACTGAATAGAGAAAGGAGAGGTAGGAAGAAAGTGAATGTTCTTGAGATGGTGGTGATCAGTGGAAACACTTAGTGTTCCTGAATCCTGGAAAAGAGTTCTGGGATAGGGGTCCCGAGACCTCTTATTGAATTTATGTCAACCTACTCATCTCAGGTGTGAAGCATGGGGGGAGATGAGGATGTAATCACCTCTCTCATGGTAGGGAGGATATCATCGGGAAGTTCGGAAATGAAATAAGTATACAGACTGCAGAGGTGGTAAGAACTAGAAATGTTGTTTAGACAAAATTATTTTAATATGGAAAATGTTCTTAGAATTATGAAATGTAGAATTTTAGACACAGAAGTATTGTAGATATAATTATTTGTACTTTTTAAAAGTAATCAATAAATTACAATAGAAATATTAATAATACTTTTCCTATGTGAAAATACATTTCTTGAAGTTATGGCTTGTTTTTAAGAAGGAGTAGTGTTTATATTATCACGTAAAGAAAAACATAAAACCTCTACTCGGAGTAAATACCAGAGAAATTGTTAGTCTAGGTCCATATTCGAAACTTTGGACCCAAACTGGTCGTTAATATATTTAATCTATGATATACTTGGACAGAATGAGTGCATATAAAATAAATAGGTTATTGGATGGCTTGGACATCCTTGAACAAAGTACATAAAATTACCAAAGGAATAAAATGGATAGAACCCATGTCTTGACGAGATTGGTCCCATGTGAAATTATAAATAAAGCTTACATAGTAGTAACCCAAGAAAATATTTTTCAATGTAAATATCTAATTATGCAAGCATGCAATCTTTCCCACTGTAAATATTGTAGAAAAACTCTATCATGGGAAAGAATAGAAATGAGCTCCTGGAATATTAGGATAGACTAATGAAAATGATCAAGAAAAGAAAATCCATTATAATTTTGTTGTATAACTTTGAAACCATTGAAATGTAAATTCTAAACAAATAAATAAATTTGTATTCAAGAAAAGACTGACAGATATAAATATATAAAAGTCCAGGAGTTTAATAACCATCCATCGCAAAAATGTATATAACATCAAACCCTGACACATTGATGGATTTTCCTCTTAGGTTGTGCCAATAGTTTGACCAACAAACAGAAGAACAAGAATTATAGATTAGAATCCATTGCATGTTAAACTATTCATCAGGGAAAGGCCCTTAAAAGGCAGAGTAATTACAATAGAATCTATTTGCATGATAAATTGTTCTTTAGGGCGAAGCCCTTAAAAAATGTTAAAGTAACAAGGTAAACGAAAGTTGAAGCCTTAAAACTCAATACAGGAATTTTTAAGTTGCATGGTACCCAAGAGCTAAAAGAGGAAGGGCTCTACACCGAAAGTTTAAAACCTAGAACAATAGGGTCGATCATAATAGTTGGAGAAGTTCGAAAAAATGACAAATGTAATTCCTAGAATCTTTCCAATGGAGCAGAGAAGTGACTACCTGCTTCACAACAAAAAAAATCGTGAAAATTTAGAATTGATGCTGTCTAAATAAATAACGAAGGGTAAAATCGATGAGAAACTTGTGTAAAATCAAAGCTATAATACTTGGTCTAGAAACTCAGCAGACTGGCTGAAACCCTACACCAAGACCATCATAAACAATTTAGAAAGAGTTGAATGACCAGTTATCCAAAGTAAGAAATAACTAAGTCAGAAAAACTATGCTTCTTTGGCTGGCTTACCTACAATGAAGGAATGAACGACAAGAGAACTAGAGTATGCATAGCTGAGAAGGAAGTTCCTGAATCTGGAAAACTCATTACACATTCCACTACGTTTTTCATGCAAGCCTGAGTGCATAGCAAGCACTGTAACACCACTCCTATCGCCTTGCAAAACAATGCAATGAAAAACTTACATAACTCAAAGATTGGTTAATACTACCGCGAAGGGCTAGACCCCAAAATGAAAGTGAAATAGGAGTTTACCTAGTTCGAATATGCCATGGCAAGCAAGGCTTGAGCTAGAGGAATGGTGGTTATGGTTACGCGTTGGTCGATACCCTAAACGAGTACCATAAAAAGCTCCACCATGGATGTCAAAAACCCTAGATCTGATCGTGATTATAAGGGTAGGTGTGAACTGAGTAGTACAACCCCCATGTGAAGTACAGTACAGTGAACCTTCTTAATAACTCTTAAATCATCGACGAAACTCAATTAAAAATGAATAAAATCAAATGATAAGGTTAAAGGATATGTTATTATCAAACTGTCCTTCATAACATTAATAATAAGTGTTATGAGTTTGAATATCAACAACTAATCACCGAGATCTCATAAATATATCATAATGTGATATGATTATAGCATAGGTGTTGAGCTTGCGACAAAACATCCAGTAGGGTGAAACATGTGGTTATCCACAATATAATAAATATATGATGAGATCCAAGTTGAAAAAGTGCATATAGATTTACATTTCTAAGTTCAAAATAATTATATATAATGTATGGTTAAAAGTTGTAAAGGTAAAAAAAAAAAATTATTTATTGTCATCTATGTTACAAGTGGTATCAGAGTAGCATACGCTAGGACCCAATGGGTCACCTAACATGATAAAATGTTGTGTGTGAATGGTCCATAGAAAATAAATAACGTAGCAGGAGACATAATGAGGAGTGGATCGACACAGGAAACACCCCAGAATAGCGGGGAACCTTAACCCCAATCCCATCCGAAAATGTGGATTCAGCTGAGTGTAGATCAGCACCAGTAGACCAGTAGACTGTTGGAAGAAAAACAATATTAAAATAGTATATTGCTAAGAAATTTGCAGAAGTTACAGGAAGAAATGGCCCGGGTTAGGAGTGACAATTATCGCTTGATGCAAGAGCATGAAAGGATACTCAAAATCCTTTCCAATAAATAAAGTCAAGGAGTGTTACAACCCAGTCCTGAAAGAGATATGCAGGAAGAAAATGAACGAAAAGCTAAGGACCAAACCAATGACAAAGTGGAAAGAATCCATGCACAATGAAGTAATAAGAATAGAAACTATAATGAGGCTGAGTTTGGTAACATGTCAGAATAGAAAGAAATTAAAAAACAAAGGGTGGAGTCACAAGGTGAGTTCTGGAAGATTAAACCACCTACGTTTCATGGAGAAGCGGATGAGGTGGCAGAAGCTTGGTTGATTAATATGAACAAATACTTTCCATTTTATGATTACAACAACAACTTTAAAGCTAGGTTGGCCATTTATGAATTGAGAGAAAAAGCTACCCTGTGGTGGGAGGAAGTCAAGAATGTCCATAGTACTGAAGACCAGGATGTGACATGGGATGAATTTCAACAATGATTTAAGAAAAAATATTTAACAAAACATTTCTATGACGAAAAGTCTAGATAATTCCATGATTTGAGGTTGGTTCAAATGACAATGGATGAATACATAACCAAGTTCACTTCCTTAGTAAGATAAGTTCCTTATTTGAGGGGTGAAAAGGCTAAGGTTCAGGGTTCTTGAGTAGTTTTCCAACCCACATGAAAGAATGAATTAATTTTGTGAATCCAAGGACCATAGACGAAGCAATTCGAAAAGTGAGAATGTGTTACCAAGAGTCTAAGGCAAAAGGAGAAATAAGAAAAAATTGGAAACCAAAAAAAGGGTAGAAAAGAAGTTCAAATTACAAAAATGCTAGGACCAATCATTTTAAGAATTCTACAATGAATTTAGTGAGCAAATAGTTCAGAATAAACCATAAAATAACCCAGTGGCCTATGTAATAAAAGCCTATAGAGGCTTCCAGCAAGCCAGAACATGGATCAAACCATAAACCACCTCTATAGTGCTCGGGGTGTGGCGAGGCTCACTATTATAAGAATTTCCCATAGCACGGAAGAAATGAAACAGTAACTAATTTACAAGGAGAATCTATAGTGGATATGTAGCCCAGAAAATAGCCATAATTAAAGAAGCATAGGAGGATTGGTAGCCTTATCAACCAACGATGATAGAACTGGAAGGTAAGTTACTTTCACAAATTGTTTCTATTTTGGTTGACCCATGTGCCAGTTAAAGTTATGTAAACCCCAGAATAGTAGAAATTTGTAAATTACAAAGTCAAAAATTCAAAAATCCCTGGCTGGTACAGCTAGCCACTAGGGCAAAGAGAACCGTTTGTGCCAAAGTTCCAAACTATAAACTGGAAATTAGGAATCGAGAGTTAAATGTGGAACTGAATATATTTCCTTTGGGATCCTACGATGTACTATTGGGCATGGATTGGTTGGAGAGACATTGGTCTCTAGTAGATTGTAAAGAGAATATTATATATTACAGAATCCCTGATGGAACTCATCAAAAATTACAAGGAATTAAGAAGCCCTTACAGTTATGTCCTATCACAACCTCCCAATTGAGTAAGTGTATTAGAAAAGGATGTCACATATATGCTATTCAAGTGGGTTTTGCTAATTCTATGGAGAAGAACCCTATGTTGGAAGGCATACCAGTAGTACAATATTTCATCGACGTGTTTCCAGAAAATGTACCAGGTTTACCTCCAAGAAGGGATATCGATTTCACTATTGAACTAATGCCAAGAGCATCACCAATTTCAAGAGCACCATATCGGATGAGTGTACTAGAGCTAATGGAACTAAAAATGCAGCTGTAAGAGTTGTTGGACAAAGGGTACATTCGATCGAGTGTGTCCCCTTGGGGAGCGCTCATGTTGTTTATAAAGAAAAAAAATGGAACCATGCAAATGTGTATGGACTGTAGAAAACTCAATAAATTGACAGTAAAAAAATAAGCATCCATTACCACGAATAAATGATCTATTTAATCAGGTAAGGGGGAAATTGTATTCTTGAAAATATACTTAAGATCTCGATATCACCAAATTCGAATTAAAGACAAGGATATCTACAATACTGCTTTCCGTACCCAATATGGGAATTACGAGTTTGTGGTACTACCATTTGGTTTAAATAGTGCACCAGAAACATTTATGAGGCTGATGCATGGCATATTTCACCCCTTTTTCGATAGTTCTGTTCTAATATCCATTGAAGATATATTGATTTATTCAAAAAGCATGGAAGAACACAAGGAGAACCTAAGGATAGTAATGGAGATGTTAAGAAGACATCAGTTGTACACCAAGTTCAGAAAATGTGACTTTTTCAAAGAATAGAGACACTATATAGGTCATGTTGTTTCCGTTGAATGAATAGCAGTCGATCCAGAGAAAATTAAGACTATTATGGAATGGAAATTACCCCAAAACGTGGCGGATATCCATTTCTTTATGGGGTTAGCTGGATATTATCGATGATTCATAGAAGGATTCTCAAAGATTGCTTTTCCAATTACATCTTTGCAGAGAAAGGGAAATTTTTTTAAATGGACGAGTGAGTGTAGGAATAGTTTCGAAAGATTAAAACATTTTTTTACCACTTCGCTGGTGTTGAGGGTAGCCAACCCCAACAAATAATTTTAGGTCTATAACGATACTTGTTAGGAAGGAGTTGGGGCAATTTTATCACAAGAAGGAAGAGTGGTTGCCTATGAATCAAGAAAATTAAAGGAGCATGAGCACAGATATTCAACCTATGACTTAGAACTGACAGTAGTAGTGCATGCACTCCAAGTATGGAGGCACTAGTTGTTGGGAAAGAGATTTTTGTTAAATACCAATCACAATAGCCTAGCCAACTACTTTAAGCAAGTTTATTTAAATGCTCGCTAGGCAAGATGGAATGCCTTCTTAAGTCAATTTGATTTTGATATAGAGCATGTAAAAGGCAAATAAAGTCATGTGGCGGATACCTTAAGCAGAAAACTTCATTGTGTATATGAACTTTGTTATAACCAAATTGAATATAAATTCTTAGATTAGATAAAAGAAGAAGCCAAGAAGGATCTTGAATATCGATTCTTATGGTAGCAGGTAGAGGAAGCCAGAAATCAAGATAAACCTTTTGATTATGGAATCAACAAGAACCAATTGCTAACCTTCAAAGGAAATTTATACATTCCAAATCGAATGAATATAAAAGAGTTGATCATGAATGAGTATCACCACAGTAATTATTCAGGACACCCACGATACCAAAAAATTTTAACAGCTATTAGAAAAGTCTACTTCTACCATGGTATGCGAAGAAATATTGCAGAGTACTTAAACAAATGTCTGGAGTGTCAACAGGTTAAGGTGGAGCATCAACACCAAGACGAATTGTTGTAGCCTATACCAGTGCCTGAATGGAAGTGATAATTTATATCCCTATATTTTATTATTGGTTTACCAAGATATAAAAGGCACAATTACTTCACTATAGTGGTGGTTTATAGATTGAGTAAGGAAACACACTTCATACCCATACAATCTACTTACAAAACCGTGCAAATAGCAGATATCTTCACGAGAGAGATTTTTAGACTACATGGCATTCTGGAAGACCCTATTTACGGGTTTGGGAAGTTGATTAAACTTGAGCACCGCTTACCATCCCAAGGATGATGGACAAACTAAGTGGGTGAATCAAATATTGGAAGATATGTTGCATATGTCCGTGATGCAGTAGCCAACAAAATGGGAAGAGTATCTACGTTTGGTATAATTTGCATACAATAATGGTTACCAAGAGTCTCTTAAGATGAGCCCCTTTGAAGCTTTGTATGGGCGACAGTGTCATACTCCCAGTAACTGGAACAATCCTAAAACCAAGTTGATGCTTGGACCAGAAATGTTCGCTGAGATGGAATCAAAAGTGTGAAAGATTAGACAAAATCTGAAAGTGGCTCAAGTTAGGAAGAACATATATGCAGATAAAAAGAGAACTTACTGGGAATTGGAAGTGGGTGATCATGTGTATGTAAGGATTAAACCTAAGAAAATCACACTAAGGTGGACCTCCTGTTCCAAGTTGGCTCCCAGGTTCTATGGACCTTTCTAGATATTAGAGAGGGTGGGACCTATGGCTTACCAGTTGGCTTTACCCAGCCATATCTGGGTGCACAATCTGTTTCATGTATCCTTACTAAAATGATACATACATGACCCAAAGCATGTAATCCACCGGTAAATCATTCATGTAGGGTAAGATTATGAAAATCATATCTTAAAATACTAAGTCTTACGAAATTTTAATTCAAGGTATTCTTGAATACAGGTCAAACCGGACGGCGAATTTTTGGTCGAACCTCAATGTATACTCGATTGGAGAGAAATCATGCTCTAGAGGATAGCCATCACCCAGGTTAAAGTGCGGTGGAAGCACTTCAGCTCAAATGAGGCTACCTATGAAGAAAAAGGATTTGTGCACGAGGCTTACCCATAATTGTTTGCTGAGCTAGAATGAAAAACCGAGGACAATTTTTACTTCGAGAGGGGGAAGTTGTGATAGTTGGCTTAAGTGGAAACTAATTTTTATGTTATTTATTTTAAAAGAGACTAAACATTCATTTTTTGGGGGGGGAAAGGATTATGAATGATGAAAATAAATTAATTATGTTTTTTGAAATAAAATTTAATTATGGAATTGTGGTTCCATAAAATTAAAATAACACTGATGATAAAAGTATTACAAGAACTGAGAGTTGTTGAACAAAAAACAATTAAAAATAGTTGCCCTTCCTTTGGGGATAAAAATTACATCCTAGTGCGGAAAAGGGGTTCTATGACTAAAGAGAGAAAGGAGAGGTATGAAGAAAGTGAAAGTTCATGAGTTGTTGATGACCAGTGGAAACACTCAGCGTTCCTGAATCTTGGAAAAGAAGAGTACTTGATTAGGGGTCCCAAGGTATCTTCTAGAATTTCTGTCAACCTACTCATCTTAGGTGTAGAGAATGGGGGGAGATCAGGGCGTAATCGCCTCTCTCATGGTAGGGAGGATATCATCGAGAAGCATTGCAGATATAATTTTTTGTACTTTTATGAATTAATTAAGAAATTACAGCAGAACTGTTAATAATATGTTGGTTTTGTGGAAATACATTTCTTGAAGTTATGGCTTGTTTTTACGAAAGAGTAGTGTTTATATTATCAGGTAAAGAAAAATAGAAAACCTCTACTGGGAGTAAATACTAGGAAAAATGTTATTCTAGTTCCATATTCGAAACCCTCGACCCAAACTGGTCATTAATCTATTTAATCTATGATATACTCAGACATAATGAGTGCATAGAAAACAACTCAGTAATCGGATGGTCCGTACATAATTTAACAAAGAAAATAAAATTACCAAAGGAATAAAAGGGATAAAACTCTTGTCTTGACCAGACTAGTCCCATGTGAAATTATAAAGAAAGCTTACACAGTAGTAACCCAGGAAAATATTTTTCAATGTAAATATTTAATTATGCAAACACTCAATCTTTCCCACTATAAATACTGCAGAAAAAATATATTACGGGTGAGAAGAGAAATGAGCTCTTGGAATATTAGGACAGAATGATGAAAATGCTCAAGAAAATAAAATCCATTATAACGTTGTTGCATAATATTTGAAACCATTAAAATGTAAATTATAAACAAAGAAGTAAATATGTATTTAAGAAAAGACCGAAAGATATAACTATATAAAATTCCAGGAGTTTAATAACCATCCATCGCAAAAACGTATATAATATCAAACCCTGATGCATTGAGGGATTTTCCTCTTAGGTTGGGCCAAGAGTTTGACTAGCGAATAGAAGAACAAGAATTATACAGCAGAATCCAATGCATGTTTAACTATTCATCACGGCAAGGCCCTTAAAAGGTAGAGTAATTGAAGAAAAATCTATTTCCATGATAAATTGTTCTTCTGGGTGAAGCCCTTAAAAAATATTAAAGTAACAAGGCAAACGACAGTTGAAGCCTTAAAATTCAATACAATAATTCTTAAGTCGCAAGGTATCGAAGAGATAAAAGAGGAAGGAATATTCTCTGGAAGTTTAAAACCCCGTTGGTAAAAATCAAGTACCTGTGAAGAGAACGATAGGGTTGATCATAATATTCAAAGAAGTTTGGAAAAATGACAAATGAAATTTTTAAAATCTTTCCAAGGGGAGAGAGAAGCGAGTACCTACTTCACAACAAAACAACTCATGAAAATTTAGAATTCATATTGTCTAAACAAATAATGAAGGGTAAAGTCGATGAGAAACTTGTGTAAAATCAAAGCTATAATAACTGGTCTAGAAACTCAGCAGACTGGTTGAAACCCTGCACCAAGATCATCATAAAGGAGTTAAAAAAATTTGAATGACCAGTTATCCAAAGTAAGAAATAACTAAGTTGGAAAAAATATGTTGCTTTGGAAGGCTTACTTGTGATGGAGGAAGGAAGGGTAAGAGAACTCGAGTATGCATAGCTGAAAGGAAGTTCCCGAATCTGGAAAACTCGTTGCACATTTTGATGGATTTTTCATGCAAACCTGTGTGCATACCAAGTGTTACACCAATTTTTGGTCCTCTAACGTGTTACTATTATATGGACCAAAGTACACCATGTAAGACCAATTTTACCCTATGTAAAATTGCTTTCATTATGAAAAATAACTTAGCAATCCATAATTTATTAAGTTGTTTATGGTCTAAAAAGGAAACCCCATGAGGAAATATTAAATAAATCCCTATTTGTTTGATTTTCTTCAAGGGATAATTAATTAAACAGTAGTTTAGTTAATATTCCTAGTCATATTTAACCCAAAACAGGAAAATTAACTAGATAAATCACTATTTATCTTATTATTTTCTAGGAATAATTATTTAAACATTATTTAAATAATATTCCTTGTCAAATTTGACTAAATCATTTATAAACAATTGAATAAATCATTATTTATTTAATTATTACTCAACCACATTCATAAAATAATAAATAAACCATTTATCTATTTATTAGTTACAAATAAAGGGATTTGACCAAATTCAAATTCTTTTTCCCTCCAACAAAAATAATAAAATATTCCATAAAATTTGGATCTAGACTTGGTTGATAATATTTTAATTATGCACCAATATCTAGACTAATTCAATATTTTGTTATAAATAAAAGGCTTTTTCCATTCATTCACTACCTTTTTTTGCCTAAAGATAACTCTGGATCTATACTTTTGGTTTGACTTTGATCCTCCATCATTGTCATATTTTTCTACCTTTTTGCATGTGAGCTCCCTTTGAGCTCCATTTTTGTCTGGGTTTTCTACACCATCAAGAGAGAGATATCTTAGATCTGAAGCACTAAGGCCATACAATAACCCATCCCATTGAGGGGGACTAGTAACATCTTTCTATGTTCTCTTCCCAGGTGTCATAAATACAAAATTCTTTAAAAAATATTCTTGTCTTGTCTATTGGATGCATGGAGAAACTCTTGATTTTATTTACTGCTTAATGTCTTTAACTGCATAGATCTGGATTTTGTAGCATTTATCTTGTTCAACTAAATTCAGATCTAAGGAAATTGCCAGCCATCTTTGATGTTAGGGTTGTTTGTTATGCATAGCTAAAGTGAGCTTTTTTGTATGCTTGCGATTAGAATTCACACTAACAACAAGCATTGTAATGCCACTGCTATCTCCATGTGAAAAAATCCAACAAAAAACTTATACAAATCAAAGAATGGTTAATACTATCGTAAAGGGCTAGACCCAAAACTGAAAGTGAAATAGGAGTTTACTTGGTTCAAATATTCCATGGCAAGCAAGGCTTGAGTTGGAGGAACGGAGGTTGGTTTGATAAAGCTCAGGTCGTGGTGGAGTTGCAGAGGAGCAATGCCAGTAGAGCTCAGAAACGGAAAATGAGATTTGGTATGGGTTACGCAGTAGTTGATACCCTAAATGGGTACCGTAAAAAGCTCCACCATGGATCTCAAAAACCCTAGATCTGACAGTGATCAGAAAGGTAGGTGTAAACTGAGCAGTAAAACCCCCATGTGAAGTACAATACAACGAACCTTCTTAATAACTCTTAAATCATCGACAAAACTCAATTAACAATGAATAAAATCAAATGATAAGGTTAAATGATATGCTATTATTGAACTGTCCTTCAGAACATTAATAATAAGTATTATGAGTTTGAATATCAACAACTAATCACTGAGAGCTCATAAATATATCGTACTGTGATATGATTATAGCATAGGTGTTGAGCTTGGAACAAAACATCAAGCAGGATGAACCATGTGGATATCCATAATATAATAAATATATGATGAGAGCCAAGTTGACAAAGTGCATATAGATTTACATTGCTAAGTTCACAATAATTATATAGAATGTATGGTTAAAAGTTGTAAAGGTAAAAAAAATTATTTACTATCATGTATGTTACAATGATGATTGCAGATAATGTACTCAATATTTATGTTGTAAAGTGTTTTTATTTGAAAACAACTTTCCTAAACCGCCACGTGTATGATTATGAACCAATAATTTTAATGTTAGATGATTGAAAGAGTTTCCACCTTTAGATTAAATAGAATTATTAATAAGTTATATAAATAATCAAATAAACGTTCATTATATTTTCAGTTGCCACTGGCGACCACGTCTCCTCTTATGTGTAGTATCTTTTCTGTTGAAGTTTATCAACAACGCATTGATTTTCATTTCATTGGGATTTGAATATGGCACAGAAGCAGAGGGTGAATTTTCTACAGTTATACGTTTATCAATGACACACTGATCATTTTCATTTCATTGGTGTTTGAATATGGTGCAGAAGCATAGGAATGAGCGAGATGAACCAATTGATCCGATGCTCTCGCCTAACCTCATATACGAATGGCTTCAGGCTATGGGTGCAGATTCGTCTCTGCCTTCTATATGTCAGGGAAGAGATCTTAATTCTTCATCATTTGAAGGTCGATCCAGTGGAGCCCAGACTTGTGATTTTTACCCTCAATGTCAAGCCTCCCATCACAGTAATATCCATTATCATTGTTTTTTTTCCATAAACATTTTTTCATAATTTTCTCTGCATTTTTAGGTTCCTTCCTCCTCTTCATTAAGATCATGGATTTTAGGAATTTGGATAATGGAGATACTGTGATAGATATATTTAAAATGGCATTTTATCGATTTCATTTTGTTTTTCTGCATGCTCATTGTGACAGAAATATTAAGAGAGAATCTTGTTATTGTAGAATCACAACCTCAAGCATGCACATATTCTTTTGGATTCCATGTATTCTTCATCTTCTGCAATCCATGAATTCACACAAACTACAACTATGACGAACATTTGAATTCTTTGGTACATTCAACTGTAGAAATATTATTCATGGGAGCAACATTTTGCCTTTGCCATGGACATGCATGTGTCCTCCAAGCGCTTGCCTTGAGGAAAAAATTTCCATATATAACCTGCACCGGTGAGGTTTTGCAGTGGCAGCTTCATCCTCAACAAGTCGCTTCTATTTAACTGCATGAGTTTAAATATGCATAATACATCATAGATTAAAATAGCTTCTGTAAACGAATATTTCACATATTTCATGCAAAGGCGATTGTGAGCAAAATGCATTGGATAAATTGCAGAATTGACGACATTTTCAAAAAGGTCTTTGAACTTCAACGTAGATAATAACAATGATCCCTCTCATGAAATGGCTTATCTTACTTTTTATTATAAATTATTTTATATTTATTATAGATGTTAAATATCAATTTATTTAAATTTTTGTAATTTTTTTTTTTTTTCTATTTAGTTTAGACAGCTATGAAAAAGTTGTGTATTTGTCAATTAATTTAGTATGTATTAAAAATTAATAAAGCTGTTTAAATTTAAATATGGTAAAAATTAATTTAAATTTTTGATATATTCCAAATTGTAGAAAAAAAAGCAAAATGACATCAACGTTATTTAAAATTAGGAAAATAGTAAACATTGTATTAATTTGGAAGAGTATATTTTTTATTGTTTAAATTTAAATATGGTAAAAATCAATTTAAATTTTTGATATATTCCAAATTGTAGAAAAAAATGAAAATGGCGTCAATGTTATTTAAAATTAGCAAAATAGTAAACATTGTATTAATTTGCAAGAGTATATTTTTTATTTATTGTGGTGTATGATACATATGTAAAAACGAAAGAAAATTTTGAAAATAAAATCTAAATAATGTTGGCTTAGATAATAATTTACAAAGCCATATAAATAAACAATTAAAAATTCATTAAAATAGAAATTTATTAAAATATGAAAAGGTTTATTAACACTAAAAAAAATACGATAAGTAAATAAAAATATAAATAAACTAGAGGTATGGTAAATACATAAAATCTATTTTTATATTTACTCCGGAGGTATGGTAAATAAATGAAATATAAATAAATTACAGGTATTGTAAATAAATAAAACCTATTTTTTATATATTTACTCCATAAACCTCTATATTTAGAAAATCTAAAAAAAATGGTTTCATTTAGGTGAAGCCCATGGGCCAAATACCATGGGACAAATTTTTATTCATACCATAGGCCAAATACTATGGGACAAATTATTATTAATACCATGAGATAAATTATGGTAGAATAAATATCATACATTGCATGGAGGGGCGGTTGCATGCATTGTGGCCATGGCTACGCTAAAGACAATTGGTGGGGATATAACTTTTCACTATCTGGAATGTCTATATCTTACGTCTCTGCAACCAGCACACATTAATGTGAGTGGCTTCAACATAATTTCCCCCTTTTCTAATATTCTCTGAAGATGAACGATAGAGAAGCTATTGGCAGTGAGATTGCCATGCCAGACACAGCAACCAATTCCTTCTTTGTTGTCTGGTTGATATTATCATTGGCATTGCCGCATTCAATGAAATTATGTATCCATTATTTGAACAAATCTGTGTATATGAGTGATGATTGGTCACAGCTATTGAGGAAAGATATTTTTTTTGACAGTCATTAAGAGCTATTCGACACAACCACCCTTCGCACATTGCTAAATAAACTGTTTGTTATAATGTTTCATGATTTAGTATAATTTGACTGAGATGATATCCTCCTAGCAGTGCAACGTAAATATGCTTAACATCCATTTGTTGGTTGAGCTCTACTGTAGCTTTAAAGCTATGGGAGTTTAGCATTACTAGGTCCAAAACAAAATTTTCTTGAGAATTCCAAAGCCAGATGTTCTAAGAGTTTCGACCAAGCCCCACCTAAAATGACGTGATTTCTGAGAACAAAAAAACAATATCTATCAATTTGTAGCAGATTCAGGTAACTGTAAAGTAAGATAGTGTGACTGTCCAAGACATAAAATGATTCTCACACTATTCTCCTATCTGATTGGAAATTCTATTTGGCCTGCTTGATTGATAAGAATAAAATAAAATATATGATATTGAAGTTTTAGCTTGTTCTAAGCTTGCCTTTGCAATTGCCTTGGAAGTTACATGTATTCCTATTCTCAAAAATTCAACGACTTGAGTTTGAGTGTAAATGTTGTTTTCTTTAGCAATCAATATTGTGTTATTCATTTATTAATGTTCCAGATTATATATTTTTATAGTTAGAGTTAGATTTAAGAAATTTAGAGTTAGATTTAAGCAAATACATTATCCAGTCATAGATATATATAGTCTGGCTCATTAATGGGTCAATAAAATATACAGCTTAGTTCATTAATCGATCAATAAAAAGGTAATCATTTTCATTTTTATAATTGTATTCTTATATGTCTACAATCAGATTTAAGCAATTACATCCCAACTCATTAAAGGGTGAATAATACCATAGCCATTTTCTTTCTTTGCAGCTCAGAGAGAATCACGTTGGTGGATTCTGATTGTTGAAAGCGACATTCTTTTGATTTTGATTTCTACTGTCTCAATGTAGACTTCATTGTGTGGTTTTTATACACTAAGATGACTTACTCATTACTCATTCGAGTACAGTATTGGATATTTGACAACTTTCTTACTATTTATAAGAACATACAAGGTCGTGGTGTCTAATGCAAATTGCATTCCTCAATTGGAGTGCCCCTCCTGTGTCCCGTCCTCTCACAGCCCCATTATTTTCCTTAAAATCGCGCTGATTTTACTGCCTACTAGATCATTTAGAGGAAGTGGGTACTTTGTTTTAGTCTTGATTTCTAAATTTAGTATTTTTTTGCTAATTTAACTTCATTTTTCAATAGAATTTAGTACATTCATAACTGTAGTTACAGTTTTATATTGAAGTTTCTCATTGGGTTCTACACTTTGGTAGAATTCTATAGAAACTCCCAACCTATCTATGTGCTCATGTAGCATTTCAAACATTTTAGGTTTTTTCATTGTTTCAATAATTCTATTGGATTTTAGAGTATAATTTTACACGTTTATTAAGTTTGGTCATTTGTTTGTTACATGAATATACTATTGTTGAAACTTGAAAGGTTGGTAAACATACCTTAAAATTTGGGTTTGAGCATTGTCCTTGCAGGTGTACTTTGGGTTTGAAAACTAATATGGCTAGTCAGTCGGATTCTTCCAGTGATAGTGTTGGAATTTGCAGAAAAACAAAGTGTTTGAGAATGCGTTGGCTATCCATGTCAAATACTCCTGACCGTTGGCATAAAGTGGCTGCTATGGTTGGTGGCAAAACCCCACAAGAAGTGAAAAAGCATTATGATATTTTGGTAGAGGACTTGAATCGCATCAAAACAAATTAGATTCCTTTCCCCAACTACAAATCTATGGGCTCTAGCAACCGTAGTAATTATATAGAAGAGGAGCGCAGGCAAGTTTAAAATATGTCAGTTCTTTTGCAAGTTTAAAATATCGCAGTTCCTGCTAATTAAGATCTACTGGAATGACTGATTCAATTTCTTTGTGCAGGCGTTTGATGCGCTTGAAGCTGCAATAAAGTTTCTGAAATGATGCCTTGCAGTAGCAGACGAGGACAGATATGGGATCTCTCTTATAAGATAAAAATAATTACAAAAATATTGGAAGCTTTGAACATCAGGCAAAAATACTGAAATATGTGAATATTAGTGTTTCCACGCGTATCAGCGTGATAGTTCTTGTCGGTTCTCGACAAAGTATTGCATATGTGTAATTTTTAGTTATATTTTATAATATCTTACATCTCTACAACACGCATTAATGTGAGTGGCTTCAACATAATTTCCCTTTTTTCTAATATTCTTTGAAACTGAACGACAGAGAAGCTGCTGAGTGGGATTGCCATGCTAGTCATAGAAACCAATTCGTTCTTTGTTGTCTGGTTGATATTGTCATTGGCATTTCTACATTCAATTAAATTCTATATCCATTCTTTGAACAAAACTATGTGTATATGAGTGATGCTTGGTCATAGTTATTGAGGAAAGATTTTTTTTGACAGTCTTTAACAGCCAATTGACACAACCGCCCTTCGCACACTGCTAAATAAATTGTTTGTTAGAATGTTTCGTGATTTAGTATAATTTGACTAAGATGATATTCTCCTAGCAATGCAACTTAAATATGCTTCTATTGCCATCAGTTTCCATACTAGTTGGGGAGCCTCATCATTTAGGAAGCTGATTTGATCTTTTATGGTGGACATTTATGTTACTTCTTTACAACATTTCCTTTGCAACATATGGTGCAATTGCTAGTTAATTACATTTTAAGGGTGGATATGAGTTAATCAACTATTTATAGATAGTTTGACTATGAAAGGTATAAGAAATATAAGTGAAGCAAAGGTGACCTATAGGGATGGGTATGTAAATAATAGAGAAAGGTAGATGTAAAAAGGCTATAAAGGGTTGAGGTATATTACACTCTATTTCAAGTAACATGATTCTGTATTAACTTTAGAGAAACGAAATCATTAAAAATCATTAAAAATCTAAAAAATCTTACATTTTTCTTTTAAATATTTCAACATTTAATTTAAATCAATTGTTTAAATATCCATATTAACTATAATATATATATATATATATATATATATATATATATATATATATATATATAATATTAATATAGAAATTTATGTATGCACATATATAAATAATAAATCCATTTTAATTATTAATTTATGAAGCATCAAGAGATGAAATTTTAATTTTTTCTCAAATTTTTTTAGATAACAAAATTTGCATATCAAAAATTGTGTCTTATACCAGTAATATATATATATATATATATATATATATATATATATATATATATATATATATAAACTATTATTTTGATTACAAACCATAGCATGGTATACAAACAATTATAAATAGTACATGGTATAGGCTTTAACTTTGAAGTCAACGGGAAGTATATACTGGTTTTCAGTATAGTTATAGTGATGATGGTGTATAACGGATATAGAGTATTTTAAAGATATGGAAAAAATAAAATGATTTTTTAAAGTTTTGAAGCGGAAATTAAAATTTCTTTTAATTAATTAACAACTTAGTATTTATCATAATATTGTTTTGTTTAAAAAAAATATTAATAATAATGAGTAATAATTATATTAATTAAATTAAATTTATATCTTAAAATATTTATGCTAAAAAATGTTATTAAATACATATAAATATTATATATATTATTACATTAAAAATAACTAAAAATATATTTTTAATATTATATTAAAAAAAAACAAAACAAATTAACCCAACCCAAATGCAATTGGAAACAAATTTCCTTATTTCAACTCATGATTGGTAGCAAGCCGCCGTGAGCTCAATGACCTTTTCTGGAAGTTCGACCCCAATAGTGCTGGCAAAATATCAGTCACAGTTGACTTTAGTCATAAATGCCCTCAAGTGCAAGATATTGAGAAGATTGATTTCATGATGAAAGAAACAGAATCTAACAAAGATGGTTTTAGCTTCGATTAGTTCAGGGAGACATCAAACACCTCCCATGTTATGCGAGACTTGGAGTGCGTTCAAGATTTATGATCTTGATAATGACCCAATTACCCAATTTCACTTTAGAAGTTTTACTGTCTTCAGAAATTTAGGACAAGTAGCACATTTATACGCTTGGAGAAGTGAATATATTATACATTTATACACTTGGGGAAGTGAATATTCAAGTGTATATATTGTAAATTTGTTTGAAATTTTATTTTAAAATTACCGTGCAAAAAGTCATTTTTTCTATAAGTTAGACTAAATCTTTTTTTTGACATTGAATATTTATTTATGTACAACATTAAAATATATATTTTTTAATATTTTCTTTATATATATATAAATATATCTGAAGTTGATATTGGCATAAATTAGTTAACATAGATCTTCAAATAGTTTATTTAAATCATGTGTTGAAATATATTTGAAAAGTATAAGTTTTAAAATTTCTACTGCACTTCCATTTACTTTATCTTTTTCTAAATTTTGTATGAAATATTTTGAAAAGATTAAGTCACAATAGATAGAGTCACCTCCTTATATTGAATGCACTTTTCTTGCAAGCAATGCAACTATATAAATTAAATGGTTCCCAAAATTAGATAGACCTAGATTTACGGTAAGCATCAAAATACTTAATAATGTCAAAATTGAAAAAAAAAAAAACCCTAAAATTAACTAAATTATAATTATTTTTTGAATTGTTATTATTATTATTATTAATTAAAAAAAATTATAAGTTAATTTTAAAAAACATGTAATAATATTCTTAAACATATAGATTCACTCCACTTTACCATGGATATTAATCGAGAAAACCATAGGTCATTACATATGACATTTGTTAATACTACATTTTCTTAATTAATCAATTTAATTAACATGGTAGAAAGCGCATAAACACTTTCTAGAACAATCTCAACTTCTGATTTGTGACTATCACTAAGAATATTCTAAAATTCTATGAAGGATAAATCTTACAGTCCACCTAATAATTACCAGCCTAGATCCATCTTAACTCTGGATCTATCAAGCGCCCAGAGGGATCAAATCTCTTGAGCTGAAAACCTCTTTTTTGAGTGCAAAACCTGAGGAAAGGTTTTCACCTCGAGAGATTTGATCCCTCTCGGCGCTTGATAGATCCGGAGTTAAGATGGATCTAGGTTGGTTTCAGTCGTGTGAGACCAAGGAAAATCTATCGATAATATGAGGAACATATGGTTAATTTTATCAATAATATGTAAATACATCTAATATTAACATAACCATTTTAAATATGTTAAATATGTCTAAGATTCATTGAGTCATTTTAATTTTAAATTTGATTAGTTACCTCAGTTTGTTGAGATGATAAATATTGTAAGATAACTTTAATGACGAAATAAAATTTTGAACGCAAAGTGACAATGTAATAATATTGAATGATAGAAACTGTGAATAATAAGAATGTAGTTAATTACGAAGTCTTCATTGTGATCGATTTCAAACTATTTTCTTCTAATATTCTTATTTTCACCCATGTTAGTTTTGTCATATTTTCATATTGATTATTTGAAAAGGACACGTGGAATCGTAAACCATTTAAATATTTAGCTCGAGCTATTGTAGTAAACATCATAGCTTGTCTCTCTTGCTCTCCAATATTAATAGGTTGAAATACTATAAAGCAAAAATAAATGTATATTGTCAATAATTTTTTGTGCTTACACTAAAATCATTGCACACACACTACTAATCCAATGACTTTAAAATTAATGTACCATCATACATCAAATTAGAAATCA
Organism: Pinus albicaulis; assembly: GCA_034641835.2. Classification (NCBI taxonomy): domain Eukaryota; kingdom Viridiplantae; phylum Streptophyta; class Pinopsida; order Pinales; family Pinaceae; genus Pinus; species Pinus albicaulis. Next base: position 617,520,313 of record CM076569.1, read on the forward strand.
ACATATACACTGAAATCAATGCAACTAATGCAAGAAATCAAATAATAATAGAAAACAACATCTACACTAAAATCAATGCATATAATGCAAGTAATGAAATATGATTAGAAATCAACATCTACACTCAAATAAATGAGTCTAGTGCAATTAGGAAAATAGGATTTAAAGCAAACATCTACACTGAAATCAATGCATCTAGTGCATGTAATCAAATAGGATTAGAAATCACCATCTACACTGAAATAAATGCATTTAGTGCAAGGAACCAAATAGGATTATAAATCATCTACATTTAAATCAATGCATTCAGTGCAAGCAATCAGATATAATTATAAATCAACATCTACATTGAAATTAATGCATCCAGTGCAAGAAATCAAATAAGATCAGAAATCACCATCTACATTGAAATCAAGGCATTTAGTGAAAGCAATCAAATAGGATTAGAAATCACCATCTACATTGAAATCAATCCATTCAATGCAAGCAATCAAATAGGATTAAAAATAATCTACATTGAAATCAATTCATCTAGTGAAAGAAATCAAATATAACCAAAAATCAAAATCTACATTACAATTAATGCATCTAGTGAAATCAATCAAATAGGATTAGAAATCATCATCTACATTGAAATTAATGCATTTAGTGCAAGCAGTCAAATAGGATTAGAAATCATCTGTCACGCCTCCAAGCCTCACCCAAAAAAAATTTCTTTGCGAGTACAACCTAGTGAGCCTAGGGTTATTTTGACCTCTCAATCCCATCATTATGACAGTTTACATTTCATCATGTCAATAACACCCTCTGACACTATTTCTCGTTATATTGTTATTTTGATTTTAATTAGGGAGATGGGGTTTATGCACCCCACTCTCCATTCGTTAATGGTCAGATATTCCATTTAAATTATTATTATTATCCTCCATCGTATTCCACATGAACTATAAGCATGTATTATATAAGTTCGTGGTAAGGGTTGTGGCCCATGGCAATTTCAACCCTTTGTATAGCCATAATTACGATGGTCACGTTATATGGATATATATTGATAACCTTATCATAAAATTCGAATATTATATTATGATGAATGGATTTTCCTATGCGCTTGGTTGATATGACTATTCATATGAGTACCTCAGATTTTTGACTCGATTTAAGATATGTATTGTACTGGCCTCAGTTTTTAAATCTGAACATAGCGCTCATTATTATTTCGGATTGGACTTCTATGATCTCGTCATGGTGAAAATCGGATCCACGTCAGGCGTTGGGTTGATGAACTGAGCGTTGCATTGTATTAAGCCTATTCGTTGGCTTACGTGGACTCACCACGTAGCTGGCATAACTCACCCTGCGTGGTAGTCGACACCCACGTCAATGCCTGAACTGGACATACAGTATTCAATTCTCATCAGCCTCCATAAATTTGGATACGACTGTATTAACTCTCCATGCTGCCCTCGATCCGTGGCTTACTGTTCGGATGCTTTCCAAGTGGACGACGACGATCATCTTCAGTTAGGGTTCATGTGGTTACCGAAGGCTTATATAAGTTTAGAGTGGAGAGTTTAGTCGGTTTCCGCGCTCTTCGTTTTGCAGGTTCCTTCCATGACTGAGCCATGCCACTCTGCCGAGGTTTTCGACTCTTCTTTGGCGAGAGAAGATATGGCGCCTCTCCTTATCACCGCGCAGACAGGTAATCTGCCCCACGCACATTTGAATTTTATTGCAGAAGTGAATTTTTCATACCTAGGTTACAAGAGCCATACGCTCGACACTGAATATATATTTTTTCTTTGAATAATCACTCATGTGAATGCGTCTGGTTTGTTCTTTAGATGCTCCAGGTATTCGTCCCGCGGATGGTGTAATTGGTTGATAATTTCGGGGTTATTTCGACCCTTCTCTGGTTATAATTAAAATTCGTCTGCTTGGTACGTTACCCCTTGCGTCGCCTTTCCTCCAGCGAACGCCTCCTGTTCCATGGAGCTGAACAAGGTATGTTAATTAATCTTTCCATTCCATCGTATAATTATTGGTTTCATCGTTTTATTCTCGAAGATAATTTATCTTACTCCCTCTCTGTGGAATGGTCGAGGACAGGGCTCGATGCGTCTGAAAGTTTACATTGCACAGGTACTAATTTTAATACCGAGATCATTATAGCTATGTGCTCGTTTATCTCTGATGGAGCAGTGACTAACTGAATTTGGGTCGTTTCTATTTTCTACAGGTAATTCCAAAGGATTCCCGCATGCTTGTGACCGTAGAGAGTGACCCTTTTAAATCGTGTGGATGTTAACTCGGTCTCGTGGCCTTCCAGGTCGGTATCTATATGGGGTTCCTCCTCTCCTGACGCGTTATCTCTTAAGCGTCGAACCACTGCTTCTATGGTGATGTTGTGCAAGGTTGCATACAGAACGTAACCCACTCTTCGAGTCAGGGTTTTCGTTTCCATTTTATTTGCGTGGTCATCCTTGGATGGCGCTGTCTAAATTTGTTCTGTGAGATGGGGTTTCGATTTTTGTACCCCAGCCTAATAGGCTCAGTATTTCGTGTGAAATTTTGGACCATTGTATACTTCTTATTTTCGTAGGTTGAATTTTTATTTACTCTGCCACCATTTTAAATATACAGAGACAGTATACATAATGAGTATAATTTCAGACCATGGCGTTTGGCTTTGTGGAATTTGCTTATCGGAATCTATTTTGCTTTCTGAAAATGCTACTGACATTCCAGGTTTTCTTAAGTGCATACATCAAAATTTACAGGTTGTTATACATGCTATTTGTCTGTTCCTTTGATGTATTTGGTTCACTTATTTCTGTGTAGAGTCTATACATGGATATTTATAATGTAATTACAGTTGCCTCTGCTCCTGGTTACATTGAACTAGTCTTATACCTAACTGTCTAGACATATGAACATCTCACTGAATATTTATGAGACCAGTCCTGTTTATCCATAGATGATTTGTATGTCTGAAAGTCTATGAGTTATAATTTCCCCTTTTGCAAAGGTATGCAAGCATAAATCTATTCTCCAGTTTCTTCTTATTTTCTTGTAATTAGTTACAGCTAGTACCGATATGTATACCTGATGATAACTGAACTCTGAAGAACTGGTAGTGGGATTTGAACTCTTTTTTCTTTCCTCATAGTCAAGGAAATATTGGTTAAATAAATGCTAATGTGTATAATGTGGCAATTTAATTACTTCTTACTCCTATGCTTCTCAACTGATTGCTCATAATTTCTGTCTTCTAGGTATTACTTCTCAGTAGTATAATATTAGAATAGGTCCATGAGACTATTGTCTGGTCCTTTTTCCTATTCATTTGTTTATGAATATCTACTACTTTCCTGTACTTCGAGTAAGGGCTTATGGACTGTCTTTGTTGTCTAAGATAATTTGATTTTTTGCAAATATAATGAAGTATTCGACTGCACCTGAGGTCAGTCTGTTGAGTTTCTCCTTCTGTTCTTTCATAGACAGTATAATTTATAACTAATATCATGCTATTGTTCTAGTGTACTATAGTTAATTTCATTTCTCTCTATGATAGCTGGTATGCAATTCTACTTAGAAACAGAAGCAGATTAAATACAATTCCACAGTCTTTCATGAACAAAACAAGATTTCCTTAGATTTAGACCCACCCTGGTCTAAACACTTTGTGGAATTTCACTTTCCAGGTCTTTCTTCTACAACTATACAGGATGACCATGTTTCTGCCTGGGAACTACATCCTGTTAAATGTAGACTGGTAATAGGAACAAACCTAAAATAAATTTGTTTTTATATGTAGCCAATTCATACTATAGAAAACAATAAGACAAGTTTTTTTTTCCAGAGACATACCACTTGTGCAATAGACCAACCTCCCAACCTTAGAGTTCTTTTGTCTCCTAGAACTCACCCCCGAGCTGAGATCACCTCCTGTAGCAGATTAACCTCTAATCTGTACAAGAGCAGCTTATTTAAGCTATTGTTCCCCAAAGCATGTTTCTAATTCTGCGTCCAGAATCTCACGATGCTTTTCTTCCTGTTTGCCTAGGCTTCCCACTTAGGGATTCTTTAAAGCTTTTTTATGCTTTTCCTCAGCTTTTCCAGCTTTTTACCTCTTCCCAACTACTCTCCTCATCATTGGGGAAATTCTTCAGATTTTTCCTCAAAAATCTAAATTTAAAACTTATTGTCTTTCAAGGATTTTTGAAAGATTGTGGGGAAATATTTGCCTCATCCATCCTCACAGATTTAGCAAGTGATCTCATCATCTCATTTTTGGTCACTTTGCACCACAATAATTTATTCATTTCCTCAATTAAATGTTTAATTACATTCACAAAATAATTATCCTTTGGGGTCCACTCCCCTTAGGATGTAAAGTTCAAGTATCCAACTTTGAAATTCAAACACATGAATTGGGGGTGTTACATATTCCCCCTCTGAAAATAAACACCGTCCTCGGTGTTATTATTCAACTACTAGAGTTCATTTTGCAAATAAAAATGGATATTTTTCCATCATTTCAGTCTCTCGTTCCCAGGTAGCTTCTTCAGCAGTAAAGTGCTTCCACTGCACCTTTACTCTGGCTACTGTTCTGCTTCTCAATTCAATTTCTTCTCGCTCCAATATTTGAAGCGGTTGTGGCAGAAACTCCCCTTCTGGTTCCACCTGTACAAAATTCCAATCAACTATGTGAGAAGCGTCATGCACATATCTTTTTAGCAATGAAACATGAAATACATCATGAACTCTAACATGGGGTGGTAACGCCAGTTTGTAAGCCACTGGTCCCACCCTTTCTAATAAAGGGTGCTCTTTTTGGGTTTAATACGCAAATATACATGCTCCCCAACTTTAAATTCTCTATGCACTCTTTTCTTATCTGCATAACTCTTCTGGCGATCTTGTGATGTCTTGATGTTCTTTTGTATCTGTTTTACAATTCCTTCCATTTCTTGTAAAGCATCGGGTCCCAACATCAGTTTGTCTTCTGGCTGACTCCAGCTCAAAGTGGTACGACACTTCCTTCCATACAGTGCCTCAAACGGACTCATTTTAATGGAGGATTGATAGCTGTTGTTATAGGAAAATTCAACCAAATGTAAGAAATCTTCCCACTTTGAGGGTCGATCCATCACATACATTCTCAGCATGTCCTCCAAAATTTGATTTGTTCTTTCCGTTTGACCATCAGTCTGAGGGTGGTAGGCGGTGCTAAAATTCAATTTAGTGCCCATTCCTCCAAATAACCCCTTCCAAAAGGCTGCTGTAAACTTAGCATCCCTATCAGACATAATTACCTTAGGAACTCCATGGAGCCTTACTATCTCCTTCAGGAATACATTCGCCACTTGAGTTGTTCCAAAGGTAGATTTCACTGGTATAAAGTGAGCAGCTTTGGTTAAAGTGTCTACCACTACCATTACAGAATCATGCTGGTATTTGGTTTTGGGTAATCCTGTAATGAAGTCCATGGAAACGGTGTCCCACTTCCATTTTGCAATGGGCAAAGGGTTTAGACGACCAGTAGGATGCTGATGTTCCACCTTAACTAATTGACATTCCATGCATCTACTTAAATATTCTGCTACCTCTCTCTTCATTCCTGGCCAGAACAACTTCTTTTTTCAGGGCTGTTAACATTTTCTGATACCCTGGGTGTCCTGCATAGGGTTTTTTGTGATACTCATCCAGAATCTCTCTTTTTAAAGACTCTACATTGGGGATATACAATCTGTTCTTATAACAAATCAACCCTTTTTGGTTTTGGGAAAAATCCGTTTTCTCCTTTTTCTGTAGTTTTACCAGAAGTGTTTCATAATTTGGGTCCTGATTTGTTGCTTTATTCACCAATTCTTCTATATCTATCTGAGCACTACTTCCAATATTATTGATATGTTGACAAGAATTTCTGCTCAATGCATCAGCCACTTTATTCTCCTTTCCTCTAATATGTTTTATATCCATGTGAAACTCACTTAAAAAGGACAGCCATCTGGCTTGTCTGGCATTCAATTCAGTTTGAGAAAAGAAATATTTGAGACTAACATGATCAGTCATGAGTGTAAATATTTTTCCAAGAAGGTAGTGCCGCCACATTTTTAAAGCATGAATAACAGCTGCTAATTCTAAATCATAGGCACTATAATTTTGTTCATGTATTTTCAGTTTCCTGGATTCATAGGCAACCACAAAGTTTTCCTGCAACAAGACTCCTCCCAACCCTTCTCCGCATGCATCCGTACATACCACAAATTCCTTATCAGGATCTGCAATTTTCAGTATAGGGGCTGTGGTAAGTTTCAGCTTTAATTGGTCAAAATTGTTTTGGCATTTTTCAGTCCATACAAACTTGACACCTTTCCTCTGTAAGGAAGTGATGGGGTGTGCTATGGCAGAAAATCTCTCCACAAATCTGCGATAATAGCCGGCAATCCCCATGAATGATCTAACTGCTAAAACATCAGCGGGTACTGGCCATTCTTTTATAGCCTTTATCTTTTCCGGATCAACAGCAAGGCCTTGTTTAGAAATAATATGACCCAAGTATTGGATCTTGTCCTTATAAAACTCACATTTGCTAAATTTAGCGTATAGCTGATTTTCCTTTAGAGTTTGCAGCACGATCCTTAGGTGTTCTTTGTGTTCCTCTTCACTGTTTGAGTAAACTAAAATGTCGTCTATGAACACCAGAACAAATTTATCCAAATACTTGTTCAACACACTGTTCATTAGGCACATGAATGTGGCAGGGGCGTTTGTCAAACCAAAAGGTAGAACTACAAATTCGTAGTAGCCATACCTGGTTCTAAAGGCTGTTTTGCTGATGTCTTCCTCTTTAATTCTGAGCTGGTGGTAACCAGTTCTTAAGTCAATTTTGGAGAAGACTGAAGCTCCTCTCACCTGATCAAAAAGATCATCTATTCTAGGCAAAGGATATCTATTTTTAATGGTCAACTTATTTAGTTTCCTATAATCAATGCACATCCTGAAAGTTCCATCTTTATTTTTCACGAACAGCACTAGTGCTCCCCAAGGAGACACACTTGGTCTAATATATCCTTTGTCTAGCAGTTCCTGCAGTTGCATCTTCAATTCTATAAGTTTAGGAGGACTCATTCGATAAGGTGCTCGTGAAACAGGTGTTGCTCCTGGCACCAGATCGATTGAGAAGTCAATCTCTCTTTTGGGGGGAAGATGAGGGATTTCCTTTGGAAAAACTTCCTTGAATTCTCTTATCACTGGTACAGTATCCAGTAACTCTTCTTCCGTTTTCTGTTCTGTCTCTTCCACATGCACTGCATAAACCTGATATCCCTTCCTAGCTCTTCTTTTCAGTTGTAAGGCTGAAATTTGTCTGACAGAAATTGGTTTTGGTTTCCCTTTGAGAATGAAAGGTTTCCCCTCCTCATCTACACAGTGCAAGGTCTTATCCCAGCAATTCATCAAAGCTTTCTTCTTTTCCAGCCAGTCCATTCCTATCAATAAATCATATGACCCTAATGGTAGAATGTTCAAATTCACTTCTGTTCTAAACTCATTTAATTGGATTTCTGTTCTGGGCAATTTATGGGTTACCTTTCTTTTTGTTCCAGTGGCCAGCTGTACCAACCATGACTGTTGAAATTTTTCAGTTTTTTAAGTTACATTTTTCTACAATCTTTGGACTAATGTAACTCAAAGAAGCACTTGGATCAATCAAAACAGAAACAGGTATGTCAGAAATCTTACCCTCCATTTCCACCATGGTTGCTTGATGTTCTGCTTGGCGATTTTCTAGGGCTGCACTAATAGTTGGTATGTTTCTGGCTATATCGTTCACTGTTGTCGCTTCCCGATCCCTTAGGAGCATATGAACATTTCTATGGGGGTAGGCCCTCAAAAGATGGGGTTCCCCACAGCCCCAACATTTCAAGGGCTCCTTCATTCTGACTGTTCCCTCCTTTTTACTGTCTCCTTCCATTGGTTTCGATGCCACTTGAGACTATGCAGTTTGACTTTCTTTGGGTTTTCCAAATCTTTTCTGCTGATGATCTCTGCCAAAATTCTTCAAATAGGCAGGTTTCGGTTTTCCCCCTTTGAATTCATTTTTACTTACCCAACTTTTTCCTTGATCAGTTTTTCCTTTGAACTGTTGGTAACACAATCTGGCTTTCCTAACAGCTTCGTCCATTGTTTTTTGGTTGTCAAACTCAATTTTCTCTTTGTATATCAGAGGCAAACAATTCAGAAACCTCTGTACCTTTGCCTTTTCTTCCCTTATGTAAGGTACATATCTTAACAGATTGGTAAATTTAGTGACAAAATCATCGATAATGAGCTGTCCCAATCTAAGCTCATGAAATTCTTTTTCTTTGTCATCATAGTACCGTTCATTCAAGTAGCGATTCTTGAATTTAGCCTGGAAATCTTCCCAGGTAACTGTCTTTTCATCTATGGCATGCACCATCTTGGTCTCCTCCCACCACAAGGTAGCCTTACCTTGTAGGTGGTAGACAGCTAATCTGGCTCTCAGATTGCTTTCATATTTATAAACCTGGAAATACTTAATCATATTCAGCAACCAGGCTTCTGCATCCTCCTCCTTTTCACCATCATAGGAGGGAGGTTTGATTTTTCGGAATTCCCCTTGTAATTCCTTTTGATGCTTATTCTGATGTCGAATAGTATATTCCTCATCAGATTCATCAATTTTCCTCTTCCCGGAACCTTCGCCTTCGTGGCTGTTCCGTGAGGTTAATTCTCTGATGAGACTTTCCTGCTCCTCACTCGCTAATGACAATTTGTCATTCTGGCTTTTTATCTCAGCCAACTCTTGTTGCAAATTCTGCAACATAGCCATCATGGCCGCATTAGGATCTGGCTCACCCTGCAGATCTACATAAATTCCACCACCTTCTTCCATTCTATCACCGCACTGTACACTACATAGCACAGGTCAGTGAACAGGAAAAAAAAAAACAAACCAACAAAACAAAACTTTTGCTACAGCAATAAATTTACACAGTGAGTATACAGCAATTGTGAGCACAAAGTCACCAGCCCAGTTTAATAACTTGGGCTCTGATACCATTTGTCACGCCCATCAATAAATCAAAAAAATTCTTACCTGCAAGTACAACCCTGGTAAACCTAGGAGTTGGCTGACCTCTCCACCATCACTATGACGGTTTACATTTCATCATGGCCAGTAACACCCTGTGTCACTGGCTATGAATTTATATTATTACAGTTTATTAAGGGAGATGGGGTTTATGCCTACCCGGCCGATTTAATGAATTGAGATATTCATTTAAATTATTATTATCCTCCATCGTAACATGAACTATAAGCATGCGTTATATAGAAAGTTTATTAGTAGAGGTTGTATATAACCCAATTTCAACCCTTTGTATAGCCATAATTACGATGGTCACGTTATATGGATATATATTGATAACCTTATCATAAAATTCGAATATTATATTATGATGAATGGATTTTCCTATGCGCTTGGTTGATATGACTATTCATATGAGTACCTCAGATTTTTGACTCGATTTAAGATATGTATTGTACTGGCCTCAGTTTTTAAATCTGAACATAGCGCTCATTATTATTTCGGATTGGACTTCTATGATCTCGTCATGGTGAAAATCGGATCCACGTCAGGCGTTGGGTTGATGAACTGAGCGTTGCATTGTATTAAGCCTATTCGTTGGCTTACGTGGACTCACCACGTAGCTGGCATAACTCACCCTGCGTGGTAGTCGACACCCACGTCAATGCCTGAACTGGACATACAGTATTCAATTCTCATCAGCCTCCATAAATTTGGATACGACTGTATTAACTCTCCATGCTGCCCTCGATCCGTGGCTTACTGTTCGGATGCTTTCCAAGTGGACGACGACGATCATCTTCAGTTAGGGTTCATGTGGTTACCGAAGGCTTATATAAGTTTAGAGTGGAGAGTTTAGTCGGTTTCCGCGCTCTTCGTTTTGCAGGTTCCTTCCATGACTGAGCCATGCCACTCTGCCGAGGTTTTCGACTCTTCTTTGGCGAGAGAAGATATGGCGCCTCTCCTTATCACCGCGCAGACAGGTAATCTGCCCCACGCACATTTGAATTTTATTGCAGAAGTGAATTTTTCATACCTAGGTTACAAGAGCCATACGCTCGACACTGAATATATATTTTTTCTTTGAATAATCACTCATGTGAATGCGTACGGATTTGGCTATTTGGGTACCAGGTATTCGTCCCGCACATGGTGTAATTGGTTGATAATTTCGGGGTTACTTTGACCCTTCTCTGGTTAAAATTAAAATTCTTCTGCTTGGTACGCTACCCCTTGCGTCGCCTTTCCTCCTGCGAACGCCTCCTGTTCCATGGAGCTAAACGAGGTATGTTAATTAATCTCGCCATTCCAGCGTGCATAATTATTGGTTTCATTGTTTTATTCTCGAAGATAGTTTATCTTACTCCCTCTCTATGGAATGGTCGAGGACAGGGCTCGATGCGTCTGAAATTTTACATTGCACAGGTACTAATTTTTTTTTTTATACCGAGATCATTATATCTATGTGCTCGTTTATCTCTAATGGCGCAGTGACTAACTGAATTTGGGTCGTTTCTATTTTCTACAGGTAATCCCAAAGGATTCCTGCATGCTTCTGACAGTAGAGAGTGACCCTTTTAAATCGTGTGGATGCTAACTCAGTCTCGTGGCCTTCCAGGTCGGTATCTGTATGGGGTTCCTCCTCTCCTGACGCGTTATCTCTTAAGCGTCGAACCACTTCTTCTATGGTGATGTTCTACAAGGTTGCATACAGAACGTAACCCACTCTTCGAGTCAGGGTTTTCGTTTCCATTTTATTAGCGTGGTCATCCTTGGATGGCGTTGTCTAAATTCGTTCTGTGAGATGGGGGTTTCGATTTTTGTACCCCAGCCTAATAGGCTCAGTATTTCGTTTGAAATTTTGGACCATTTTATACTTCTTATTTTCGTAGGTTGAATTTTTTTTATTTACTCTGCCACCATTTTAAATGTACAGAGACAGTATACATAATGAGTATAATTTCAGACCATGGCGATGACTTTGGTAGTTGCTTATGGGAATCTGTACACCTTTACTTGGAAATATAAAACATTCCAGTTTTATTAAGTGCACCATCATTGAGTTGTTATACATACTGTTGTCTTTTGTTCCTTTGATGTATTTGGTTCACTGTTACGTGTAGAGTCTATACTTGGGTATTTATAATGTAATTACAGTTGCCTCTGCTACTGAACTGGTCTTATACCTGACTGTCTAGACATATGAACAGCTCACTGAATATTTATGAGACCAGTCCTGTTTATCCATAGATAATTAGTATGTCTGAAAGTCTACGAGATTATAATTTCCCTTTTTCAAAGGTATGCAAGTATAAATCTATTCTCCAGTTTCTTCTTATTTTCTTATAATTAGTTCTTGTTATTCAAAATATATGCACGATGGCGAACTGCGAAGCTGGTAGTGGGATTGAACTCTTTTCCTTCCTCATAGTCAAGAAAATATTTGGTTAAACAAATGCTAATGTGTATATAATCTTGGAAATTGTTACTTCTTACTCCTATGCTTCTCAACTGATTGCTCATAATTTCTGTCTTCTAGGTATTACTTCTCAGTCATATAATATTAGAATAGGTCCATGAGACTATTGTCTGGTCCTTTTTCCTATTCATTTGTTTATGAATATCTACTACTTTCCTGTACTTCGAGTAAGGGCTTATGGACTGTCTTTGTTGTCTAAGATAATTTGATTTTTTGCAAATATAATGAAGTATTCGATTGCACCTGAGGTCAGTCTGTTGAGTTTCTCCTTCTCTTCTTTCATAGACAGTATAATTTATAACTAATATCCTGCTATTGTTCTAGTGTACTATAGTTAATTTCATTTCTCTCTATGATAGCTGATATGAAATTCTACTTAGAAACAGAAGCAGATTTAATACAATTCCACAGTCTTTCATGAACAAAACAAGATTTCCTCAGATTTAGACCCACCCTGGTCTAAACACTCTGTGGAATTTCACTTTCCAGGTATTTCTTCTACAACTATACAGGATGACCATGTTTCTGCCTGGGAACTACATCCTGTTAAATGTAGACTGGTAATAGGAACAAACCTAGAATAAATTTGTTTTTATATGTAGCCAATTCATACTATAGAAAACAATAAGACAAGTTTTTTTTTCCAGAGACATACCACTTGTGCAATAGACCAACCTCCCAACCTTAGAGTTCTTTTGTCTCCCAGAACTCACCCCCGAGCTGAGATCACCTCCTGTAGCAGATTAACCTCTAATCTGTACAAGAGCAGCTTATTTAAGCTATTGTTCCCCAAAGCATGTTTCTAATTCTGCGTCCAGAATCTCAGGATGCTTTTCTTCCTGTTTGCCTAGGCTTCCCACTTAGGGATTCTTTAAAGCTGTTTTATTCTTTTCCTCAGCTTTTCCATCTTTTTACCTCTTCCCAACTACTCTCCTCATCATTGGGGAAATTCAGATTTTTCCTCAAAAATCTAAATTTAAAACTTACTATCTTCCAAGGATTTTTTTGGAAGATTGTGGGGACATATTTGCCTCATCCATTCTCACAGATTTAGCAAGTGATCTCATCATCTCATTTTTGGTCAATTTGCACCATAATACTTTATTCATTTCCTCAATCAAATGTTTAATTACATTCACAAATATAATTATCCTTTGGGGTCCACTCCCCTTAGGATGTAAAGTTCAAGTATCTAACTTTAAAATGCAATCACATAAATTCGGGGTGTTACATCATCTACATTAAAATAATTATATCTAGTGTAAGTAATCAAATATCATTAGAAATCAACATCTACACCAAAATCAATTCATCTAGTGGAAGAAATCAAATAGGATTAGAAATCACCATCTACACTGAAATCAATGCATCTACTGCAAGAAACCTTCTTCCCTATCTCCCCCATATATATCTATATATCCATCCATATCTCCTTCTTTTTCTCTTTATCTCACCCCACCATACACACACTCTCTCTCACTCCATATCTATCAATTTCCTTGTCCCTCACTCCGTCTCTCCATCTATCTTTTTTTCTCTTTACCTTACATATATATCTATATCTCACTCTATCTCTCTATATCAACTCCAAAACATAATTTCTCTTTCTCCAGTCTATCTATCTATCTATCACTCCCTCCTCCTCCTCCTCCTCCTCTCTCTCTCTCTCTCTCTCTCTCTCCCTCTCTCTCTCTCTCTCACTTCTATCTCTCTTCCTTCCTGCTACGCTTTCTCCCTCTCTCTCCATGTTATTTATCACTCCCTCTCTCTCTCTCTCTCTACCTTTCACCCTTTATGTCTTTATTCTTACCTCCCCCTCTCTCCCTCTCCATCTTCATATCTCTTTCCCTACCTCTCTTCATCCTCTCTCTTCCTTTCTCTCCCCCCCTCTCTCTCTCTATCTTCACCTTCCAAGTTTGTTACCATATGCCTCTCTCTCTCCTTCTCTCCCCCCATCTCTCCGTATCTCCTTATTTGTCTCTTTATCTCACCCCAAAACATACACACTCCCTCTTCATATCTCCCTTGTCACTCCCCCTCTCTCTCCACTACTCACTCTCTATGTATTTATTCTTCCCTCCCTCTCTCCTCATCCAGCTCCATCTCTCAAAACCTCCCTCTCTCCCTCCCCAAATCCATATTTCTATCACTCCCTCTCTCCTCCCCTCTCTCCTCCTCTCTTTCAAGTCCCCTCTCCTTTCCTTCCTCTCTCTCCCTTTCTCTCCTACCTCCCTTTCTCTTCCCCCATCTCTCTCTCTCTCCATCTCTCAATCCCTACCTCTCTCCCCTTCCAAATCCATATTTCTATCCCTCCCTCTCTCCTCCCCTCTCTTCTCCTCTCTTTCAAGTCCCCTCTCTTTTCCTTCCTCTCTCTCCCTTTATCTCCTACCTCCCTTTATCTTCCCCCATCTCTCTCTCTCTCTCTCTCTCTCTCTCTCTCTTCGACAATCCTCTCTTCCCCCATCACTCTCTTCCTCTCACTCATCATTCCTCTCTCGCCTCCTTCTATTTGACCCCCCAACTATATTTCTTTCTCTCTCTCTCTGTCCTCCAATCCTCTCTCTTCCCCCATCACTTTATCTCACTCTCCAACTATCTTACTATTTCTATCCCTTTATCCTTCTCTCCCCCCTTGTCTCCATCACTCCTCCTTTCTCCTTCTCTCCCCCTTGTCTCCATCACTCCTATGTATCTTTATCCCACCCATAAGCATACACACTCTCTCTCCATCTCTCCCTTGTCACTCCCTCTCTATGTATTTCTTCTTCCTTTCCTCGCTCCGCCTCCAGCTTCATCTCTCTATCCCTCCTTCTCTCCTCCTCCTCTCATCCTTTCTCTCCTACCTCCCTCTCCCTTCCCCCTTCTTTCTCTCTCTCTCACTCTTTACCCTCCAATCCTCTCTCCTTCTCCCTCCCTCTCTCCTTATCTCTCTCCCACCTCCATCTTTATGTCTCCCTCTCCCTCTCTTACCCTTCTCTAACTCTCTCACTCTTCTCACTCTCTCTCTCTCTCTCTTCATTCCTCTTCTCCCTTCTCCTTCAATTTATCTCCATATCTCCCTTGTCACTCCCACTATTTCTCCACCTCTATCATATATCATGATATATTAATATATATTACAATATAATAAATTTAATATTGTATTAATCTAAACATATTAAATTTAATAATAGTAATATTTTAATATTAATGTTAGGGTCAATAATTTTTTTTTTGGCATGGTATTAATAATAATTTGGTCCATGGTATTTGACCCTTATACTTCATATATAATTAGATCTTGATTTCTAACCGTATTTGATATATTTTTATTTATTTACCTTACCTCTTTATACCTCTTTTATATTTACTTATTTACCATACCTATTTTATAAATATATTATTTGTCCCATGGTATTTGCACATGGTATTATTAATAATTTGTCCCATGGTATTTGGCCCATGGTATTAATAATAATTTTTCCCATAGGGTTCACCTAAATAAAACCTGTTTTTGAGTTTTTGTAAATATAAAGTGGATTATTGAGTAAATATAAAAATCGGTTTTATTTATTTACCATACATCTAGTTTATTTATATTTATATTTATTTACCATACCTCCTGAGTAATATAAAAATCGGTTTTATTTATTTACCATACCTATGGTTTATTTATATTTTT
Organism: Pinus albicaulis; assembly: GCA_034641835.2. Lineage (NCBI taxonomy): Eukaryota > Viridiplantae > Streptophyta > Pinopsida > Pinales > Pinaceae > Pinus > Pinus albicaulis. The sequence goes on from CM076569.1 coordinate 617,535,568, forward strand.
ACGTATTTACCATATATTATTTACTTATCATATCTCTTTTTTGAGTGTTAGTAAACTCTTCATATTTTAAGTTTATATCGTTTAAATTTATTTTTAATAAATTTTTGATTGTTCATTTATATGTTGATGTAAGTTATTGTTCAAGCCGACATCTTTTTTTGGCTTCCGACATACTTACACATCGGGGTCATACTGGGCTGTAGAATGTGCCTCTCGGTGCAATTAGGTGAATAGGGGTGTCTATTTTAAAATAAAGCTTCAATAATTTTATTCTAATTATCAATAATTATTAGGTGGATTGTAGGGTTTAACCTTCAAAGAATATTCTTAATAGTATTCACAAATTAAATGTTGAGATTTATCTCCAAACTAGTTATGTCATATTTTTCCTCTTAATTTAATTTAAAAAAATCATATGAATAAGTGTGAGATGAAATGTGTTATGGTTTTTTGGACATGTGATATTGATAAGCCATAGTATTTTAACAAAGCTTATTTATAAATTAAGAAACTTCATTGTTAAGAATATTTTTACATTTTTTTAAATGTATGTGTTTAAACAATATATTAATTATTTTTAATAATAATAATAATAATAATTTATAATTTAAGGTTGATGACCTTTTTAATATGAGAAATGTTAAACATATCATGAAATAAATATTTTGATGTGTATTATGGACAAATGCTTTTTTTACTAGTTATTTAGTTTAAATGGATGTCGTAATTCATAAATAATAAAAATTTTATAAAACTTATTTTAAAATAAACACAACTGTCAAAATTATTGTAACTATACATTATTATAAAATGTATACCTTAAATATAAAATATAATTAAAACATGACATAGACTTTAACTTGAACATTATACACCAATTTCAAATATAATTTCAAATAATTATTATAATTATAAATTATTAAAAAAATATACTTAATATAAAGTATAATTATAACATGGTATAGATTCTAACTTACCTCTTAGATATAAAATATAATTAAAATATGATATAGACTTTAACTTCGACAATATACATCAATTTAAAATATAATTTCAATTATTATAAATATAAGTTATTAAAAAAATATATTTAATATAAAGAATAATTAGAACATGGTATAGATTCTAACTTTGGAGGTAAGTGGGAGTTGTTTTAATGATGATAGTTTATAAAATATATTGATTATTTTGCAAATATTATTAAAATATTAAAAAATTTAATTTTGAATTTCACTTAAAAATTAAAAATTACTCCAAATGATTTTTAATTAATTATAAAATTATAAAATAGTTTTTTTTAGGTAATAATGTTTTTAATAATTATACTCCATATTAATTAATTAATAAATTATAATTGTATTTACACAGTTTATTAAATATATAATATTAAATATTAAATTAATATTGTATTTCTTTATTTTTAATTAAAATATACAAATTAATTCAGATTCAATTACAAACATATTTTCTCTTTCAGCTCATGATTGATAGTAAGTCATCGTTAGTTCAAAATATGTTTTGGAAGCTTAACAAACAATATTGATGAGAAAACATCAAAGCCAGCGATGAACTTCTTCATCAGTGCCCAAAAGTGAAAGGTTATGAAGGAAAAGATTTGTAAGGCCCACACTTCATGTGGCGCGTTTACCACTATGGGCGCATCCACCGGGGTGTTTGACGAGTTCGGGCGTTGGGCACCATAATGGGCGCGGGCGCGAGTGTGTGGCGACGGGTGTGCGAGCACATGTTATAGGGAGCGCATCGCACTAGCCGACGTGTTGGATGTTATAGTGGCTGACGTATTGAGGGCGCGGCCAACTCACACCTTGAGCGAACAGGTTGAGCGAAGGGCATTGGTGGGTCTGCTCGGGTCCACTAAACTGACCCGTGACACCCCCACACCACACTTAGTACGCATATATATAAAAGCGTTCGGATGGGTGGAAACTCATCATTCGATCATCATTCGAACAACAACAATCAAAAGTAAGTGTTGGACACCACGAGCTAGCCAACAACTCATTGGTGAGAAGTAGCACGGTGAATGGCGAAGGAAGGCGAGGGCGAGTCCAGCGGCACACGAGGGCATCCGCAACGTACAGGTTGGGCGAGTTGGGCGGCGCACAAGGGCATCCGCGCCACAGACGGGCAAGTCGGGTGACCCACAATAGGGCATCTCTGCACAAACTGCACGACAATTCAGAAGCCATTCCGGGAGCGTCGGTGGTCGGAATTGAGTGTCGTAAATTGCATAATGTGCATATTGATGGGGCACATCTAAACATATATTTTGGGAGTGGATTGCATACAAAGGGAACTCATGGGACAGTCTGAACTGATTTGCAGTGCTGATTTGCGTGACCTAGGTGACCTGGCATCACTTGGGCAGTTTTGTGCAGGATATTCCCAAGGTGAAATATGATGATTGTAAATGATTGTTGTAGGCTATTTTGATGGTTGACAAGCCTTGGAGCTTGGTCAAAGGGCTACATTGCGTTGCCAAGGAGTATAAATGGCTTCTGCTAGATTGGAACTTATAATTTCATATTTATGAAACATATTGTTGGGCGGAATCATAACTAATAGGGAGTTGCCCCTCCCTTGTATGTATGGGCATACTTGTGGATTGATAATGATGTTTATGGTTATTTTTGCATGTTGAAAGAACATCTGAACAAGTGTTGCTAAACGCGTAATCTATATACTTGAGTATTTGAAAAAAAAAAAAGTATGGTAGTGCCACACCCATCTATAGCATGGTTGAAAGACACCAAAGGTATAGGGGCATGATAGTTGGTATCAGAGCTTGATACTAGAAGGATACACAACTGTTATTTCACATAAGTTGGTATCAGAGCTACCATTTATTGGAAGCTTTTATAATGAAGCAAGGATGCAGTTGCAGGGTTGCAGGTGGTGTTGAAGTTGAACTTATACATTGGGTTTCTTTTGAGACCTTAGCTGAAGGAAGGCATTTGTCAGGGCTAGAGCTACAATGGAAGAATTCATCCGAGAAAAGATGAACTGTGAAGGACTTAAAGAAAGGATACTGAATTGTGTAAAGAACAAGAATGCATTGAAGAAGAGGCTCTCTGAAATGAGAGAGGCTTACAAACCATTGGTTTGAAAGAAAAGATCCAAAGAAAAGCAATCTGAATTCGATCTACTCATGGGCGAAGAAGATGATTTGGAAGACGAGTATGATAAGTTTACTAAATAATGAGGAATACTTCTATGGAAGTATATGGAGTTTAATAGAATTCTAAGGATGTATAGTGACATGAAGTCCACTATGACCGAACCAAAGAATGTTGGGAATATAGTTGAGGAGAAGGAAGAACTTGTAGAAAAAGTTGAGTTCGAACGAAGCATAGTACAAGCATTACAGGTTGATCAACAAAAGGATGTTGCAGATGTGGAAGATGTCAAGGATAAACTTGATGAATAGGTTGGACCGAGGCCAAGCACATTGCAAGCATTAGTGATGGATGAGGATGTTGCAGATGTAGAAGATGTCAAGGATCAACTTGATGTACAAGTTGGACCAAGACCGAGCACATTGCAAACATCAATGATGGATGATTCTCATGAGGATGTTATAGAGATGGAAAAGATGAAGGACAAACCTGTGACACAAATTGAACCAAGACAAGACACATTGCAAGCATTGGTGGAAAAACCAAATGGAGATGTTGCAAATGTTATTATGATCAAGGAGGAACTTGATGATCAGGTGGTACTAGGATTGAACACATCAAAGGCATTGATGAGGATGGAGGACACTCACTTGAGGAGTCTTCATGGAGATATGACTTGTGTTTCATGGAAGCATAAGGAGGATGGACCACATATGGGTATGAGAAAGAAGATGAATTATTTTCTAACACCATAGATGACTACTCCTTGGATGCCTACAATGAGACCTTGTACATTGATGTAACAAGGAACATGGGATGTTACAAACCTTGATGGGGAAATTAGTGACCTTACACTTGATGGTTCAAATTCCCTAGACAAGGGTGGAACGTGATGACCTTTATGATGGAAAGGGTCATGCTTAGCCACATAGAATGGCAAGTGCCCAACATGACCCATAGACTACCTTGGTGGTAGGGCATGTTGGTGGAGTGAACTTCTTCATGGATTCAACCACGATGGACATCTTGGTAGACCTTTAGTGGGGGAGTAGCCTTGAAGGAACTACTCATAGATGGATGAAGGTAAGAGTGACCGAGAGCACTTCACCTCGACATATGTATAGACATGATGATGATAAGAGTTGAGTTGAGTTCACTTTGATGAACACATGAGCAGCCAAATTCATGGACATGGACTACATGGAGATCTTTTATAGATGGACTGATGGGACGTTGTTCACCATGAGCAATAAGGACATTGGTTGGATGAGCAGCCTATGAGACATTCATACGATTTGCAGGTGAGAACTTGTGATGGCACTCATTGCCAATACAAGTAGGCTTGCCAATGCTTTGGATATGATGAGGCATGGGAGTTCATGATGAAGTTGCATTCATTGGAGACTTCATACTATGGTGATCTTGGAGTATGTGATTCATCGAGGAGCTAAGGTTAGGATTGGTCCTAATTTTGATGCATTATGGGATGCATACCTTGGAGCACATTTATGAGGTGTGTTCAGGAGGAGTCACTTGATGAGGATGATCGAGCTAGGACAATTTGGAGTTTGATGGAGATGCAGCGATGGAGATGCCTTGGTGGTATACACTTTGGCATGGTCTTGAGTCTACTTGACTTAGCCAAAATTCTTACTTTTGATGATGCTTGGAGGATGATACTACTTTGCATATAAGTAGCACATAGATTAGCATCATGAACAACATGTTGTGGATGAGATGGATACACTTCATGGACCTAAACATGGAATTTTGGATGAGATTGAGTCTTAATCGAGTTGATGGATGTGACAGATTGCAGAAGGAAGAAATTACACATGATATGAGGATGAGCATTCTCATGATGAGGAAGTTATGGTTGGATTAGCTACCCAACTAGTTCGAGCTGTGGGGTTGCGAAATGTGCAGATTTATGGTGGATACATGGCAGCTTTTTTTTTGTTGAGTTGGTTGGAGTAATTGATGCAAAATTTCACACGACATTGATGATATGTGGTGGGTTAACACGTTATATGTTGCAGCAACATGTGACCTTGTTGAGGAGACTAACTTCCCACTATGGTATAGCATGTGGTGATTGTAGCAGAGTGTTGATGATCACGGATTGAGTAGATATTTCATGGACATGAACCTTGCTGGTTTATGTGATGATGTTGTGATAATATTGTGCAATGAGACTTTGCGACGAAAGTTGCGATGCTACTTTGCGATGATATGATGCGACGATGGTAGCACTATCGGGGACGATATTCATATTTTAAGTGGGGGAGTATGTAAGGCCCACACTTCATGTGGTGTGTTTACCATTATGGGTGCGTCCACCGGGGTGTTTGACGAGTTCGAGTGTCGTGCACCATAACGGGCGTGGGTGTGGGCATGTGGCAACGGGTGTGCGGGCGCACGTTATAGCGGGCGCATCACACTAGCCGATGTGTTGGAAATTACAGTTGTCGATGTATTGAGGGTGCGGCCAACGCACACCCTCAGCAGACGAGTTGAGTAGAGGGTGTCGGTGGGTCGGCCCGGGTCCACTAAAGTGACTCACGACACCTCCATGCCATACATAGTACGCGTATATATAAAAGCATGCAGATGGGTGGAAACTCATCATTCGAACAAGAACAATCAAAATCAAGTGTTGGACACCACGAGCTAGCCAACAGCTCATTGGTGAGAAGTAGCATGACGAACAATGAAGGAAGGAGAGGGCAAGTCGGGCAGCACACGAGGGCGTCCGCAGTGTGCAGGTCGGGCGAGTCGGGCTGCGCACGAGGGCGTCTGCACCGCAAGCGGGCGAGTTGGGTGACCCACGACAAGGCGTGTCTCCCCGAACTGCACAACAATTCGGAAGCCATTCCGGGAGCGTCGGTGGTCGAAATATAGTGCCGTAAATTTCAGAATTTTTGTATTGACGGGCCGCATCTAACCATACAGTTTTGGAGCTAATTAAAAACACAAGGAACTCATGGTATGATTTGAACTGATTTTTGGTGTCGATTTGAGTGACCGAGGTGACCCAATAGCACTTGGGCAGTTTTGTGCAGGATATTCCCAAGGTGAAATCTGATGATTGTAAATGATTTTTTTAGGCTAGTTTGATGGTTGAAAAGCCTTGGAAATTGGTCAAAAGGCTAACTTTCCTTACCAAGGAGCAGAAGTGGCTTCTGCTGGATTGGAACTCATAATTTCATATTTATGAAACATATTATCGGGCTGACTCATAATTAACAGGGAGTTTCCCCTCCCTTGTATGTATGGGCATACTTGTGGATTGATAATGATTTTTATGTTTATTTCCGCATATTGGAAGAACATCTGAACAAGTGTTGCTAAAGGTGTAGTATATATACTTAATTATTTGGAAAAAGAAAAAATACAGTAGTGTCGCACCCATCTATAGTGTGGTTGAAAGACACCGAAGGTATAGGGGCGTGACAAGATTGATCACAAGATGGGGAAGAGTTCAATAAACATGGGTTCATGTAGGCCAACATTGAGTACACCAATAACTTTCATGTTACAAAAGTTCTCATTTAAATGTATTAATATAGATTTATTTTAATTCATTTTAAATAGGGATTTAGTAAGATGTTTTATTATACATAAAATTTCGAGCGTAAATTATTTTTAGAATATAAAACTTGAAAAAATATTTAGTTTTGGGAAATTTGAATCATTTAATACTTTATATATATAGTTTAAATTGTATTTTTGAATGTATAAATTGATTTAATGCCTTGAAAATATTCTTTAGCATTTGGATTGTGTAATTTACACATCTTAAAATTACTATTCCAACAAATCTTTGTTGTATTTTAGAAAAAATTGGCAAAACAAAATATACATGAAAGAGGCCAAAATGTAAATTAGTGAGATTATTTGAAATGTTTTAAAGAGAACATTATATTTTTTTTTTCAACTATAGATAATACAAACATAATTGACATTGAAATATTTGACATGAATTACAGTGACATTTTATTTATAAACTACATTGTACATAGTAAAGTGTCTTTTTGTCATTAATATATTTTGAAGTACATGATAATATTTTTTTTTAATCAATTTTTTTCTATTAATTCAAAAGATTATATATTTTTGCGAAATTCTCAAAAATTTGTTGGCATCACTCTTATTATATTTATTGGCCAACAATTATATACCCAAATACACAGTGAATTGCCAAGACTAGCATTGCTTTACCAAAATTATCTAGTAAAAAGTGAAAAAACACCGATAAAATAAATAAGCAACCCATAAGCATCATACATCATTAGAGTTTATCAGATAGAGGTTTGAATCCACAATTCACATGCCCCTCCACGTAAACCAAATGGGCTTCCAAATGGTCACGTTTCTCCTCGATGTTGTGTCGCCCTCTCCAAAGGTTGTCTAGTCTATCATGAATCCCTATGAGTTCTATTGGATATGATTACTAAAATCCATGTTGTCATTGTTATCATCTTTTTGGTCTCGATTGAGTTGTTCCAATGCAACACTCAGCTACCAAATTACACCACCACAATATTTTTTCATGGGAGGGATTTCAGAGGAGTGAAGGGATTGAGAAAGTTATTATTCAAGTGTTTCTCCATGGCTTTTTCCATGGTTTTGTTTCTTACCATGTACTCTCCTCCCCTCTACTCCTATATGAGCTTGGTCATGCTAAGGAAGCATATTCACCACCTTCCTTTGAATAAACCCATGAGGCCCACCAACCAACCCCTTTTTTGTTTCTAGAGCCAAAAATGCCAATTTTTAGAGATATTTCTTTTCTTGAGCCACCAAGACCTTTCAAATTCTACCACTAGGCCATACTAGAATTCCCAAGAACAAATCCATGGAACAAAAAAAAATCCAAGCTAACCAACATATAACAACAACACAAACCAACCTAAATACAAGGTCTAGAGACTTTACCTGAAGATTGTAAGCCAACAAGTTCTCCAACAAATTCACCTCTTAAGGAGGGAATTGTATGCCTTGGCCCCAAATCACTTATGTCAAACGACAACAGAAGTTATAGAAACACTATCATAACCAACCTGAGCTCCTTCCCAAATCACCATTGCTTGAGGAAGGGAATGAAATTGTTAGAATGCTCCCCTACATGCTCAGACATCCACCTTCTGTGACCATTGTTTTGCAGAACCAATGCTATCAGTGATATCCCCATTGAACTCGTAGGAGGAACCATGCTTAACACACATTATTAAACCCTTTGGAAAGTGGATGAGGGTGGAAAGCCCATTCATGTTAATATTATTTAACCATAAATAATTTTTTTAATTAATAATAATTTAAATGCAATAAATCAATTTATATTAAAAATTTAAACGAATTACACATTTCATTGAGTATTAAGATATTTTACTAATTTATATATGTATGTTTGTGTGTGAAATTGATCATTAATATGCAAATAATGTATTTAATTTTTGTATTGAAATACTTTTAAAACTTTTATATATATATATATATATATATATATATATATATATATATATATATATATATATATATATATATATATATATAACACTTAAAAGAGAAAACTAAGATTTTATTTTTATTTTCAATTACTTTATTTTTCTTTTTTTTTATAAAATTATGTTAACTCATATTGGTATTGAAATATTTTATTTATAGATTAGAGTGAGAATGATTTTTTTTTACATTTTCCTTGATACTTAGTTTTAAAACTAGCTAAAAATCTATATTCCATATTTTTTGTTATTTTAGTAGACTTCATATTTTTATTTAGAAAATATTTTAATTTATTTCTTATTAAAAAAAAAACATATATCAAGTGAGAGTCAATAAAATCAAACATTTAAACTATTGGGCATAAATATCTTAATAACTTCAATAACAAAATTAATAAAATACCAATCAAAGGACAAAGTAAATTAAGTTTTGAAGAATTTTGAACATGACAAAACAGCACCATTCAAAAATTCATCGAGATTTTCAAAGCGTTTTGCAAAAATATCTAATATCAACCTTGTAGGTAATGAAGATATTCAAGTTTTTCATAAATACCCCGATCATGAATATCTCAGTAAAAACCTCGATACAAGATATTCAAAAGGTTTTGCACAAATATCCATATGAGGAAAAATTCCAAAAAAATAACATAAACATGGACCAACTATACAAATACCACCATAGAATTTCTATCAGGGTGGAACGGAGTACACAGGAAATTGCAGTGATGAAAGGAAATTAGGACTTCCAACACAGCAAAATAAAGTAAGCACGGGGAATATAGATAGATATATGTTGTTTAATGCACATATGTAATACTAAGGTGAAATTTCATGGGCCTACCATCAAAGCTTTCTTCTGTCGCCCACAGAAAGGAAGCATACATCCCCACAACACTAACTACTTTTTCTCCGGTTTGCTCCATAATCGACTCTATAGCCTTCAGTTCAATACCCTTTTCTGCGAGGCCTCCTCTTCCTAATTTAAAGACAGCACACTCTTTTTACATAATATCGCTCATTATATTCTCGAATGAAGGCCACTCCCGAGGCACCTGGCACTTTGTATCCACCTCTCAAATACCGGATTGCAGCCACGGTAGGTACATTCTACTAAAGCTCCTGCTCTTGTTACGAACTTCCGAAACAACCTCATTAATGGGAGCTGATCATCAGAGGATTCCCGTGAAACAGAGCTCTTCTTCTGAGTGGGTCTATGTGGCGAATTCATCCCCATTATCGAATTCAGGTGACATAATGAATGACGGTACGTACTCCCCTTAATCATGTTACATAACCTTAATTTCGCAACCGAGGACCTAATGGACAGAAATTGGCAGTGTTCCATTGGCAGCGATCGATCAGGTATTTATATTCTGACACTTCCAGCTAAACGGAAAAAATCTTCGCAACCATCCCTGAGTGATATCTTCACTAGGGTTTATTCACAATTAAGTTATAAAAATCACAATTTTATTCATAATTATATATAGATGAATTCTGGCCTGTTTATTCATAATTATATATAGATGATATGTACCTAAAATGTATGAGAGTTAGACTGTCAGTAACCTGGGAAAAACGAGGAAGACGACGAAACGACTTTAATGTACCATGTGAACGCCGGAGTTATTTCGACACGGCTCTTGCATTGCCTTTCCTGAGTGGGGACCCTACGAAAATTACTGCTCAACAGCGATTTCAATATTCAAACAAAAGGAGGGATATATTTTTCGGAAAGGACCTTCACTCCATCACTGATCGGATCGATTCGAATCTTCACCAACAACTTTAAAGGAATTTCTATGTCGGCATAAATCTCCCGATGGGGGTGTTTCAAGGATCGGCCAACCACTTTGTACAGGCTTCAAACCTATAGGAGATGCACGTGGGCATGTCCACGTGATGTCCTTCATGCGATAATTACAGTGGTGATGGCCCATCTGGTCATTGCAACTTGCGAAATGATGGCAAAAATATGTCCGTGACGTGATTATGTGCTTGATGTGATGATGACGGTGAAAAAGCCGTCCTTGTTGCGATGATTACAGTGGTGATGGCCCATCTGGTCATTACAACTTGCGGAAATGATGGCAAAAATATGTCGGTGACGTGATTATGTGCTTGATGTGATGATGACGGTGAAAAAGACCCCACGTTGGTGGTGGTGGAGCATTGGGTCAGTGTAATTTGTGAGTTAAATAATGGAAATTTTGGTAATATTAAAATTTAGGTTATAGTTTTTAAGTTTGAGGATTTTGGGTGTTTTTGAGTTTTTGATGCGGTTAGATTAATTTCTATTATCCAACAAAACAATTCAAACACTCTAATATTAAGATGTTTGAAAAAAAAAAAAAAAAATTGAACAAAAAGATTCTATCATAAAAAAAATAATTTATAATCATAGTAGACAAAGTCTAACTCGTAAGAATGATGATAAAAGTTATAATTATGTTTTTATAATAATGAAGCCTATTAAGGAGCTATCTAAGAATGATGTTAAGTAGATCGTCTCATATGCTTAGAAATTGGGATTGCTTTCTCACTTCTCAAGGTAAGACGATAAAATTATCTACAAGGTTGTTGAATATGCATTATTTACTTCTCAAGGTAAGAGGATAAAATTATCTATAAGATTGTCGAATATCTATTACTTTTTCAATCTAAGACCTTATTTTAAATAGTTTTAGAAATCGGTATTGCTTTCTAATTTTTATTTTTTTTTGTTTTGCGGATAGGTTTATTTTAATTCACTTTAAATATAGATTTAGAAAGATGTGTTATTATAGATTCATTATATTTTGAGGTGCAAACTATTTTTAGAATGTAAAATTTGAAAAAATGTTTACATTTTTGGAAATTTGATCCTCCCAATGCTTAATTCTTAATAAGTTCAGGATATATATATATATTATATTCATTGTTTAAATTACATTTTTCAATGTATAAATTGAGTTAATGCCTTGAAAATATCCTTTGGCACTTGAATTGTGTAATTTACACAGTGTAAAATAGTTATTCCAACAAATGTTTATTGTATTTTAGACAAATTTGAGAATACAAAATATATATGAAAAGGGGATAAAACTTAAATTACTAAGACTATTTGAAATGTTTTAAACATAACATTTTTTTTCTCAATTGTTTTATATAATAGATACATAAATTTTGTTTTCAACTATATATAATACAAACATAATTGACATTGAGATATTTGAGTTAATATAAAGAGTCACATATTTTATTTAAAAACTATATTGTACACAGTAAAGCGTCCTTTTTTTATTAATATTTTTTTAAATACATGTTAATATTTTTTTTTTTATGAATCTATTTTTTTCTATTAATTCAAAATATTACATATTTTTTTTGGTAATTTGCAAAAATATGTTGGCCTCCCTCATACTATATTTATTGGCGAAGAGTTCAATACCCAAATACATAGCGAATTTCCAAAACTAGCATTTATTTACATATGTTTTCTGGCATAAGGTGAAAAACACCCATAAAATTTAGAGACAACCTACAAGCATCATACATCATCAGAGCTTACTCGTACCAAATGATTTGGACCTGATCGAGGGGGTGACAAAGGTTTGAATCAATAATGCACCTGGCCCTCAATGTGAACGAAATAGGTTTCCAATAGTCAAGTTTCTCCTGGATGAATTGTTGCCCTCGCCAAAAGCTGGGCAATCTATCATGAATCCGCACAAGTTGTGTTGGATATTACTCAAAAAATCCATGTGGTCATTGTGATCAACTTGTTGGTCTCAATTGATTTGTTCTAATGCAACACTCAACCAATGAATCACACCAGCACAATATTTTTTCATGTGGGAGGGGTTTCTATAGAGTGAAGGGATTGAGAAAGTGTCTCTAGTCAATTTTTCCTACATGGCTTAGTCCATGGTGTTGTTACCTACCCTAAACTCTCCTCCTCTTTAATCCTCTATGAGTTGATGGCATGCTAGGGAAGCATCTTCACCACTTGTCCTTGAATATATTGCCCGGGATATAACACTTCTTTGTTACGCCAACTAGGCAACCCTTTCGTCCCATAAAAGGCTTTAAACAACCAAAAAAACCATTTTGAATGATATGTGATAGTGAAACCCATGCAAGCCACCCTAGAGCCACTTAACTATGTGCAATGGTACCTACAGTCACACACAGACTTGGAAAAACACTAAAAAATAGGAAAAGCATAGCAAAATTCAAATATGGCCTGAAAATTTCTAGAATGACCCTTTGAACAAATAAAGAAAAATAAAATATAGAGATAAACCCAAGAGACCCACCAACCAACCCCTTTCGAGTTTCCAGAACCTAGAATGCCAACTGATAGAGATATTTATTTTCTTGAGCCATCAAGGCCCTTCAAATTCTACCACTAAGATCGACTAGAATTCTTGAGAATAGACCCACAAAACCAACAAACATGCATGCTCATAAATGAAAACGAGTAATGTAAATTAACCTAAATAGAAGGTCTAGAGATTTTACCCAAATATTGTAAGCTAGCAAGTTCTGCAACAAATTCGCCTCTTCACCTTAGCTTTTCCTCAACCACCTCGATAAATATTGCGGAGACGCAAAATATGGAGGAAGGAGGGAACCTTTAGCCTTGGCCCCAAGTCATCCAGGTCGATATTGGTGGCCACCGGCGTATTCCACTTGGACCCCCACCATTATATCTTTCAAGTTTTCAGTTTCGTTAATTGTAGCACAATTTACTATTTTTGGTAGTTTTTCGGGTCTTGACCTTCCATAGCCATTTTGAGGCCCTAAATGACACGTATTTGGGAAAATGAGACCAACATTGGACTTCTACCAATTTTTCTCACTCTAAAGTTTTAGTCCTCAGATATATCTTTCTAACGAGGTATTGTGTGCGCCAAAAGAAGATCGTATGCCAAAGCTACGTCCTTTGGAAGTTGGTGTACCAATTTACCTAAAGAGGGCCCATATTTTTGGTGCTTCATCTCTTAGGGTTAGGTTTTTGGATTTTTATGGTTTTCCATAATTTCTGAATAATAAATATGCCTTTGAGCCTTATTTTAACACAATTTAGAGGCATGTAGCTGCAAATTTTCTTCTCAGAGATAAGTTACCATTGCCCAAGCTAGTTTATTTTGCATTCTTTCTGTAATAATCTTTTTTGCATCTCTGTGTTGATTTTCATTTCTGTATTTTATTGTCTTCCTACGTAAATCTAGATTAGTGGTATTAGAGTTGTCTACTCTTTCTAGATCTTTCTTTGCATGTCCCCAACAACGTTGGGGTATAAGGACATAGGGATCGATCTCTCTAAACAATTTCAAGATCAACCTCGCAAAACCCGATGACCTCCCATGGTGGAAGAAAAGAAAGATGAGAGAACAAGATATCTTATCAAAATATTTCTTGAGGAGGCCCTCAAGAAACAAAGGAATGTGATGATGGATAACTTTTCCCATAACCTTCAACGACTACCACCAGTGGCGCACCTTCATCCAGCAACCACTCTCGAGGTGCCACTCCTTTTAAGGTATAAGTAAACTTTTACATTCCCATATTTTAGGGGAAAATAGATGTAGAAGTCGTAGATAGATGGTTGAATCTATTAGAAGGATATTTCTTGGTTTATGACTTTTCCAATCGATAAAACATCACTTTTCCACTCCTAAAAGTCGCTCCCCATGTTAGGGATTGTTGGGAAACCTATAGTGAGCAAAAGGACGATAGAGAAACCTCCTTGTTCTTGGCCACACCCACTTGGAATTCTTTCTAAGATTCCACGAAAGAAAAATATTATCCCGTGGGGGACTATGAGGACAATTACATACATTGGACTACATTGCGACATCAAATGGATCAAGATGTGCATGAGCTAAATAATTTGTTCCATACCCTACGCACAAACTTAGGTATCAAATATTTGGAGAGCATTTGGCGCTGAAGTATCGCTGTTGTCTACACTGATACATTCAAGAGGAAATGGAGTTCCCGACATCTCCTTGCTTCGTGAATCATACCGGTATGTTGCCAAGATTGAGAAGAAATTTATACAAAATATGAAATAATTTGGATCTGTGAATCAAAAGCAAGGGAAAGGCACCTCGAAATCGCAGAAAAAAGGAAAATACCAAGGTCTGGAATCCGTGGATGACCCACCAAAGCCACAAGCGAAGAAAAACACCACAAAGCCAAATAAGGACATGGAAAAGTAGTACGAGCTCCATAAGAGCTCCATTAACACAAGTGAGTGTCAGGCGAAACAGTCACTAGTGGTTCAGTTGAAGGCTTATGAATTAGATTCATGTTTCGACTCCATGTCAAAACTTGAAAAGGGGAATGAAAAAGGAAAGAAAATTATCGATGCATAGACCAATGCCATTGTTTCCACCACAAATATCCAGAAGGAGGACCCCGAAGATCTAGAGAAGGGGGAGTGCCTCTTCCATTTGTAGATGTGGGTGAAGGGTTCCCCGCTGTAGTTCATTGTCGATAATGGGAGCCAAAATAACCTAATTTCAACAGATTTCGTGAATTGGTTTGGTCTGACGACCAAATAACACCTATAATTGCACACAATTGGATGGCTTCACCAAGGACGAGATCTCTGAGCCATCTAGCAATGTCGCCTTCCCTACAACATCAAGCCCTTCATGAATGAGGTATTATGTGATATTGATCCTCTTGATGTTTGTGATGTATTATTAGGCCAACCATACTTGTGGAAGCGTTGTGTATGACTATAGGCCTCGCGCTATTATTGTTACTTTCAATAAGTTGTACAAGATACTATTGGAAATATTGTCATTGATGGAAAAGGAACAGAAAGGAGAAACACCACAATTATCATTGAGAACAAAGGAGCACATCAGGATCAGTTGGAGTATAATCAAGCAATAAGGTGAAGAAGGCGAAATTTAAGCAGAGAAGCTTAAAAGAGAGGCATAGGAGCAGTAGAGAGTAAAAGAGAGGCAGAGGAGCAACATTAGAGGCAAAGGAGCAATGCAGAGGAGCAACAAATTGGCATGGATCAACACCATAATTATCATTAAGGTAAAGGATTAGAGAGGAGTAGTAAAAATGCAAGGAGAAGCATTAGAATATTTATGAAGGAGAAAAGGCAACAAAGGAGAAAATGCACCAAACTAGCAAAGGAAAAAAAAGAGAAAAGGCAGCAAAGGCAGCAAGTTTGGGTCGAGTCATGCTATTTTTAGTTCGAAAAATTTCAAGAGTCAGGCTGTTGAATATGTTCAGAACAATGCACAGGTCAGGGCCGAGTCCTGCAAATATCCGTACAGAACAATTTTCAGAGGCTTCACCGCAAATCGCAATCGCAACAGAAGACTTGACCCCACAAACCACAAATGAATCTTAATATGCGTATTGAGATGGACGGCCAAAATATTATCGCAAAAATAAAGGTTGAGAGATAGATGGTTAAGATCTCATCGAAAATTAAATTGTGAAAATTCCAAAGTGGACAGGCGTCGGCGGAGGTCCTTGCACATATTTCATAATGCATGCGATATGGTATAATAGTTAATGGAAAAGATGTATAATTGTGAAGTTGCGATAATGTGCAGAGTTTGTGAAGTGATGCAATCTCATATCGCTATCGGCATTTTTTTTTATATATTTATATGTTAATTTATCACAAGTTAATTGTTTTAAGTTGCAATGTGATAAGACACAAAAATTGAAAAATGCAAAGTGCGAGAGATAACATGGCAAGATGACGTGGCAGTGATGTGGAGATGATGTGTTAGTGACGTGGCGTTGAAGTGGTAGTGACGTGGAGATGATGTGGTAGTGACGTGGAGATGATGTGGTAGTGACATGGAGATGACGTGCCAGTGACGTGGCGATGAAATGGTAGTGACATGGCAAGGTGGTGTGGCATGATGATGTAGAGATGACATTCACCTAGCCCGCATATAGCACATCGCAAGCTGAGGAGGATAAGCACTCAAGAATCATGTTAAAATGTCAAAATGTGAAATGTGATAAGAGTATCAGATGCGATATGCTTCAAAGGTAAAGTATAGACGATTTAAAGTCCGGTGTGGGACCCATTCGCATATCGCACATCTCTATCAATGATTCTTATATTTATATGTTAATTAATTGCAAGTTAATTGTTTTAAGTTGTGATGCGATAAGAAGTATGGTTTGCGATGCAATGTGATCGCATATCGCATATGATAATAGGAAACTTGTTATTGCTATGAGCTAAATGTTGCAACATGAGATAAGGGGTTGATGCAATGTAGCTTCAGAGTTAAATTGAAAAGGATTTAAAATTTGGAATAAGGCTTTTTGTGAATAAATCGCATCAGAGGAGGAAAAGGAGGATTATAACGTAAAACCTATGGAACATCGAAATGTGATAAATGTGACCAAACGTGATATCGTTTAGAGGTAAATATTAATATATTTCAGATCCATGGTTCTCTATGGATACACCTATTTTTTAAGAAAAGATTAAATGCAGGCAAAAGACTCGGGAGTATAAAGAAAAATCTGAACGGGAATAGACTCGGGTAAGACCCGACTCTAAGTGCATAATGGTGTTATGCAGTTCCCACGGTGAGTTAAAAGGAAATGTTGAACGCAATAGGAAAGACTCGAGAAAGTGACCCGATACTCGTGCAAGGTTAATGTGGCTGCTTAATGAAATAAACACAGAGTATGGTCGGGTACTCTTTTTTATCTTCTATAGAAATTGTGTGAAAACGCCTTCGGTTCTTGGATTTGTGCTTGTCCTTCCCTGCAAAAAAATTCAAAGAAGTGTAGGTTGCTGCCACATCTATTCATAACATTGGTTGGGAGTATCTCCAAAACTCCCCCTTAATCACAACTGCCACCATCAGTCATTCCTAGACATTGTCTGAGATAAATAAAATTTCTCTGTCCCAATCGCTTTTTGAGGATATCAACAAACTGTTCCTTTGTCCTGTAATGTTGCAAAAAAATCTCACCATTGTTAACCAATTATCTTATAAAATGATATTTGGCATCTATGTGCTTTGTTTTATTGTGGAAAACATAATTCTTTGATAATGAAATTGTTGAGATATTGTCACAATAAATTGTGGTTCCTTTGTCTTGCTCATGAAAAAACTCTCTCATCATCCTTCTCATCCATACTGCTTGGTCTGTTGTTATTGTTTTTGCCACATATTTAGCTTTT
Source organism: Pinus albicaulis (assembly GCA_034641835.2). NCBI lineage: Eukaryota > Viridiplantae > Streptophyta > Pinopsida > Pinales > Pinaceae > Pinus > Pinus albicaulis. The sequence goes on from CM076569.1 coordinate 617,553,396, forward strand.
GTTGTTGATAATGCAACTATTGCTTCTTGGAAGCCCATTAAATGGCTCCCTATCCCAACTGAAACACATACATTGATGTGATCTTTCTATCATCTACACTTCCAGCCCAATGATTGTTAGTGTAACCAATCATATTAAAATTATCAGTTGAGGAGTATAGAACACCATACTCCTTTGTTCCATTCACATACCTCAATATTCTCTTGGCTGCTTTCCAATGTGTCTCCATGAATCTAGAAATTAAACTTACAACATACATAATATCAGGCTTAGTTGTAGTCAAATACATTATAATGCCAATTATGCTCTTGTACAATGTTGGATTGATATTCTTGCTGCAATCTTCTTTTATTAACTTCAACCCCATGACAATTGGAGTTGTTGTTGCTTTTTTTTTTCACATGTTAAACCTCTTTAAAACTTCTGAAACATATTTTCCTTTACTTCAATGCCCAAAAAATATCTCAATAAACCCAAGTTAGTCATTTCAAATTCACTCTTCATGACTGCTTTAAAATCAACAATGAGAGAAACATCATTGCCTGTAAAAATTAAGTTATCTACATATAAAAAACAATAAGGATTTTACCATAATTTTCTTTTATGTAGAGTGTGGGTTCACCATCGCACTTGTCAAACCAATTATCCATCAGGTAAGCATCAATCCTGATATACCATGCTCTTGGTTCTTGCTTCATCCCATAAAGATATTTCTTTAACTTACACACTTTGTGTTCTTGGCCGTCAATTTCATAGCCAGGAGGTTGTTCAACATATACCTCCTGTTTCAACACTCCATTCAAGAACGCTGACTTTACATCCATTTGATAGACTTTCCACTTTTTTTGTGCTGCTATATACAACAATGTCCTCACTGTCTCCATCCTTGCAACTCGTGCAAATGTTTATTCATAGTATCTTCCTTGTTGCTACTTGTAGCCTTTCACAAAAAGTCTTGCTTTGTGTCTTTCTATTTTGCCTTCACTGCTGCTTTTGGTCTGATAGACCCATTTTACTCCAATGAATTCTTTACCTTGTGGGAGGTCTACTAACTCCTATGTATCATTATTCTCTATTGCTCCAATCTTTTAATTCATTGGTTCAATTTATTTTTCTTATTTTACTGTATCTTCAAAATGGATTGGATCATCAACATGAAAAAACAAAGCAAATAAAGAATTCAGACTAGTATTATTATTTACTTCTTGCTCATAAATTTCACTCAAATTTCTGAATCTTCATCTTCTTGGTGTGCTTGGAGTTCCACTTGAACTCGAGGGTGTTTCTGATCCCTATGGTGTGCTCGGAGAAGCACTTCCATGGTTTTTCACCACTACTCTATTCCTTGCTTGTGGTGCTCTGCTGAGCTTAGGTAGATGAGCCACCATTGAGGGATTATTTTCTGCAATCAATTCCTCTTTGTCTTCATGTGAAATACAAGTCTTCACATTTATTTTTTCTCTAAACTTCCATCCCAAGATTCTTCTTTAATGAACTGCACATCTCTGATGATTATACCTTCTAGGTTGATGGATTATAGAGTTTTTAGTTGTTGGATTCATCACTGTATCCAACAAATATACACTTCTCCCCCTTGTTATCCAACTTCTTCCTTAATAGATCTGGGGCATGTGCATATGCCACACATCCAAACACCCTCATGTGAATGAAAAATTGATTTGTTCCACTCCATGCTTCTTCCAGAGTTCTATTCATAACAACTTTGGTTGGACATATATTTAAAATATATGTTGCACAATTGACAACTTCTGCCCAATACTCATTTGGCAAATGCTTTGTCTTCAACATACTTCTTACCATGTCCATGATGGTTCTATTATTTCTTTCTACTACACCATTTTTTTGTGGTATATACCTTGTGGTAAATTATTTGTGTATTCCATGCTCTCTACAGAAACGCAAGAAGTCTTTTGGAATGTATTCACTACCTCTGTCAGTTCTTAACACTTTTATTAGTAGTGTCTACTTTTCTTTTCAACAAGAGCTTTGAAATGGTAGAACTGTTCAAACACTTCACTTTTCTGTTTTATAAAATACACCCATGTATTTATTGTATAATAATCCAAAAAGTCCAAAACATAATGACTGCGAGCTAGTGATGGCGTTTACATTGGTCCACACAAATCTGAGTGGGCAATCTCTAAGGGTTCATTTTCCCTTATACTCTTTCCTGTTGGAAATGATTCTCTGTATTATTTGCCCAAGGTGTAGCCTTCACATAGGTTATCTAGTTTCTCTATGAGTGGTAATTCCTCTGCCATCCCTTTTCTATTCTATAGGTTCAAACCTACAAAATTGAGAAGTCCAAATCTCAATTTCCGTAACCAGTTTTCATCTTTCACTTCTTCTTGAATGTTGGGTATGTGTTATATTCTTTCCACGACTAGCCCCACGTGCTGTACATTGTGCCGAGCGCAGCAGGGGGGTCACAGGGGGGGCAGCAGCCCCCCTGTCGAGGTCCGGGGCAGCACCCCGGCGAATTTTTTTTTTTGGTATGTGGTCCCACTCATATGTGGACCCACCCATGTTTTGTGCATGAGTTTGCACATGGTTTTGGGGTACGATGGTTTTCAACCCCTGGTATTTTGTATATCCAGTCAAGGGAACTATGGTTATGTTCTAATCCAGGGTTAATGGATTGGGGTTTATGTATGCTTCGGCATATATATATATGTGTTGTAACAATAAAAGGAATATAATGAAAAATCAAGATGGTCGTCCCAATTTGGGATCCAGGGGAAAATCTCTGTGTTTATCTGTTTTATGTTTTATGCTCTCGCTATTGTTTATTTTCTGTTATAAATTCGTGTGTAGATAATTTCTGTTCAGGGTTAAAACCTACATTTGGTATCGACAGTTTCGACGAGGGACGCAGCTGTGCTTTGGGGTTTTTTCTTGGGCACAAGGAGTGGGCCACATTCAGTGGGAGATCTGCGGGATCGATTCTTGCTGTGAAACAAGATGGCAAGCGGCGGAAAGAGAGAGATCGAGAAATTTAATGGTCAGAGTTTTGAGTTGTGGAAGCTCAAGATGGAGGATATGCTGGTGGATAAAGATCAGTGGATCACAATAGATATAGGTACTAAACCAACGGCAATGTCAGATGAAGACTGGAAGAAACTGGATTGGAAGGCTAAGAGCACAATACGGTTGTGTGTCTCAGATTCAGTATTGTTGAATGTATCTAGGAAAGCTACGACGAAGAATTTGTGGGAAAAACTTGGGACTTTGTAGCAATCTAAGTCTCTGGTGAATAAGTTGTTCCTGCGAAAAAATTTGTATAACCTGAGGATGAAGGATGGAGACTCGGTGACAGAGCATCTGAACGCCTTCAATATTGTGGTAAGCCAACTGTCATATTTTGATATTAAAATCTCAGATGAAGATAAGTGCATGAGTTTGTTGTGTTCTCTACCAGACTCGTGGGACAGTTTGGTTATTGCAATAGGTAGCAATACAACTACCTTGAATTTTGATGACATTGTCTCAGCGTTGCTGTCGGAGGAAATGAGACGGAGAAATATGGAGGGTCAAAATGGAGATGCGTTATCTATACAAGGAAGGTCCCAAAAAAGAAACAAGAATAAGGTTTTGAGTGGGAGATCTAAATCTAGAGGGAGATATAAATCTCCTAGAAATTTTGTAAAGGTGTGCTGGAAATGCGGAAAGGAAGGGCACTACAAAAAGGAGTGCAGATCTAAAGCTCCTGAGAAAGGAAAGGGATCTGATGATGCTCCTTCTGCAGAGGCAAAACCCACCTCGGATGAAGGTGGGGATGTGTATTTGGCTTCTTCCTCAAGTACACATGTAGATCATGAGTCATGGTTGATTGACTCAGGTGCATCCTTTCACTTCACTCCCCATAGGGAGTGGTTTTGCAAGTATGAGAAATATGATGGTGGTGATGTCTTCCTAGGGGATGATAGGAAGGCCAGAATCATCAGACGTGGAAAGGTCAAGTTGAAGCTGCAAGGTGGAAGGATTAGAACACTTCCAGGTGTTCTACATATTCCTGCATTGGCCAGAAATCTGATTTCTATAAGCAATATGGATGATGCAGGTGTAAAAACAGTGTTCGAGAAAGATGCCTGCAAGATGGTTCGGGGAGCACTAGTATTAATGCGGGGAGTTCGGATTGGAACTCTGTACAAGCTGCAAGGTAACACTGTTATTGATTGGTGCAACAGTTCTGTGGTTCCTGAAAGAGGAGAGGAAAGCCTAGTTGTCTTTGGAGAAAAGACCATGCTATGGCATCAAAGGCTTCGACATATTGGAGAGAAGGGCCTTCGGATACTACATAGAAAGAGTATGGTAGAAGGTATGTCTAATTTCTCTCTGGATTTCGATTTCTGTGAACATTGTGTATATGGGAAGCAGAATCGGGTGAGTTTTCCTTCTGGTGTTAAGAGGGCAAACAAGATATTAGAACTTGTGCACACTGATGTATTTGGACCTATGTCAGTTCCATCTCTGGGAAAGTCTGTGTACTATGTTTCATTCATAGATGACTTCTCAAGGAATACATGGATATATTTCTTGAGGAGGAAATATGAAGTCTTTGACAAATTTAAAGAATTTAAGGCTCTGGTGGAAAACCACACAGGGAAGAAGATAAAGGCACTGAGGACAGATAATGGTGGGGAGTTCTGCAAGAAGTAATTTGAAGAGTTATGTAAGAAGTGTGGTATAGCACGACAGAAGACTACTCCATACACACCTCAGCAAAATGGATTTGCAGAAAGAATGAACAGAACACTGATGGAAAAGGCAAGAAGCATGCTCAGTGGTACTGGGTTAGGACAAGAATTCTGGGCAGAGGGAGTGGAGACTGCATGTTACTTAGTTAACAGATCACCTTCATCAGCGTTGGAGAATAAGACTCCACATGAGGTATGGACTGGTAAGAAACCCTCTCTTTCACATCTAAGGGTATTTGGATGTGATGAATATGTACATGTTCCAAAGGAGAAAAGGACCAAGTTGGATAATAAATCTGAAAGGTGCATCTTTATTGGGTATAAGGATGGTTTAAAGGGTTACAAGCTTTGGAACCCAGAAACAAGGAAGGTTGTGTACAGCCGAGAGGTGGTGTTTAGAGAGGTGAAAGATGTTGTTACACATGAATTCCTACCAAAGGAACCTGAGAAGATAAAGTTTTAGCTAAAGGAGGATGAATCAGACTCTACAACAGAAGAAGATTCAAAAGAGGAAGAGCCACAAACCCCAGCTTTGAGAAGATCAGTTCGGGAAAGAAGGCAACTAGAAAGGTATAGTCCATCTGATTTTTGTTCAGATTTTTCCTTAACTATAACTGATGATGATCCTAGAACTGTCAGGGAGGTAGTAGATTCAGAGGATGGAAAACTCTGGAAGGAGGCCATGGTTGATGAAATGGCATCCTTGCACAAAAATGAGGCATGGGATCTGGTGGAGTTGGCGGCTGGAAGGAAGCCCATCGAGTGAAAATGGGTGTTTAAAAAGAAGATGAATGTAGAAGGAAAGGTGGAGAAATACAAAGCTCAGTTGGTAGAAAAAGGTTATTCCCAGGTGCCCGGAATTGATTTTGGTGATATTTTTTCTCCTGTTTCCAAGGTTACTTTTATTATATTACTTTTATCTGTTGCTACTGCATTTGATTTTGAGATAGAAAAGATGGATGTGAAGACTGCATTTCCTCACGGGGATCTAGAAGAGGAGATCTACATGAAGAAACCTGAAGGCTTTATGGTGAAGGGTAAAAAAGAACTAGTATGCAGGTTGAAGAAGTCTCTGTATGGGTTAAAACAGTCACCAAGGATGTCGGGGTTCGGGGCAGCGCCCTGGCGAAATTTTTTTTTGGTATGTGGTCCCACTCATATGCGGACCCACCCATGTTTTGTGCATGAGTTTGCACATGTTTTTGGGGTACGATGGTTTTCGACCCCTGGTATTTTGTAGATCCGGTCAAGGGAACTACGGTTATGTTCTAATCCAGGGTTAATGGATTGGGGTTTATGTATGCTTCGGCATGTATATATATGTGTTGTAACACTAAAAGGAGTATAATGAAAAATCAAGTTGGTCATCCCAATTTGGGATCCAGGGGAAAATCTCTGTGTTTATCTATTTTATGTTTTATGCTCTCGCTATTGTTTATTTTATGTTATAAGATTCGTGTGTAGATAATTTTTGTTCAGGGTTAAAACCTACATTGAAATACCTATTGTGTGACTGCTTTTACAACACCTCCTTCCTTAAAATATGTTCTAATCATGAGAGGAAACATCCTATTTCTTTTCACATGCACTTCTGCATTGACCCTTTTACTTGGAGGTATATCCATGATTGTACACACATCATTTGTAAAAAACATATTGTAGCCCTTATTCACGAGTTGTCCAATGCTTAGAAGGTTACATTTTAGGCCAGGTACATAATATGCATCTGGCACAAGCTTCTTCTCTCCCTTCTTTGTCAGTATTCTTACTCTTCATTTCCCCAGAGAGAGACTTTACTATGAGTCCCCGTTGTCACTTCATATTTTATACTCTCGTCTAGATTGGAAAACATTGTTATGTTTCCAGTCATATGGTTACTACAATCTAAGAACCATACATCTTCTTGTTTTTCTTGTGCTACATCAAAAGTTAAAAGCACATTTCCATGGTTCTTATTTTATCTTGTAAAAATTACATTTTGTTTGTTACACATGTCATTTTTCTTCTTTCTACATTCATTGGCATAATTCCCATATTTTTTGAGATAATACATTTGACTTGAGATTTATCATACCTCTATCCTTATGCTTGATTTTGGCTTGAGCCTTCACTCTGATTCTAGGCTCTACCCCTTCCACTTGTGCTTGCAGGGCTTCTTCTTCCACCTCTGTGTGGGCTTCTTCCTCTTCCTCAGTAGTTTGATATTCCTCAACATGTACCTCGACCAAAAGACATTTTTGTCTTGAATGCATGCTCCAATGATGAGTTCGTTGCTCTGTTCAGTCTATTATAGGTCAATTTGGGCACCATTTCCAATGACCTGGCTAACTGGGCATCATCTCCAGGACCGATGATCAAGTGTCTATCATTCCCTATCATCTCAGTTGCTACATGCCCTAAGACAGGAGACAACATAAATCAAACAAGAGTTTCATCAAGCAAGGGTTTCAATGGTTTGAAGCTTATTATTTAACATATGAGAGCTCACCAACGCAGGCTCTAAGTAGCGTAAGTGCGTTGCATATGCCGGTAGCCCCATTCAAGGCTACTCTGCAGAGCACTTCCTGACATTCAAAGGTGCGTTGGTCACATTGGGAGAGAAATTATCATTGCTCTGGAATCTCCACTTGGCCAGTGTCTTCTAGAAGGGTTCACATGTGTCAAGCTTCAAATCCAAGTGTCCATTTGACATCTACATGAATGGAAACATGTCTTGCCTATTTTTGGAATTCTATTGATTTCAAAACAACCTACAGTTCATCTATAAATTAAACACAAATCTAAGTGTTTGAAGGAGAAGAATTTGAGTAGAGAAATGCTGGAGAATTTTCAATTGAGAGTTTGATTTGTGGAGTTGCTGCTAGAGAGATTTATGTTGTGATGAGACTTCGGAACTCTACTGGAAGGTCACTTCAAATCAGTCACTAGGTTGTAACCTCTCCTTCTATCATCAATAAAGATTACTTCTTGTTTTTCCCTACATGCATCTATGTTAACTTTGATTTTCCATGTTGTAAGATCTTGGTTGATCAATGTAGTTTATGCTTAATTGATTTAGCTAACTAGCTTGAATAGATATCTATATTATTGCATCTTCTGCTATTTTAGTGTTCTTTCTTGCAGGAAACATTCAACTAACAAAACCACTTGAATTTGAAGCTGTAGCAAAAGCGACAGAAAGGAGCCATTTAGAAGTGACTGAAACGAGTAAGCATCCAATCCTCTCTGTGTATCTGTTTTGAGTTAGGAGAAATGGTAGTATAGTCTTTCACCTGTTGTTCTAGACTAGCACCTATCCAAGGAAGCGTAATTTATTCGTAGATTAAAATTCCGGCCCAACAAACTAGCGACTTCGCTGGGGATGAATTTCTCTTAGTTCTAGGCATTTTAGTCTTTGATTTGCTTTCTAAATCCACCCAGTAGTTGTTTCACATCAATATTAGACTTTTTCAAAGTTAGTGAGCCAAAAATTAGCTTTTTACTTGTCTATTGCGCCCAACGCACCCTTAGACTGGACACAGTGCTTTGCATAGCACTATCTCCCTTCCAAGCCTGTGTTGCAGAGCACTGTCTCCCCTTGCAGACCGTGCTGGCTGCTGAAATGGGCCAAATTCCCTTGAATCTGACTTTATATCTTGTTTCAGTTATGTTTTCTGCTGTGTTCTGAAAATTTTGATGCTCAATTGACCAGTGTCTCTAGATACTTCTTCCTCCTTTGGCTAAAAATTTGTTCAATGTTTGTTTAGAAAAGTTTTTCTTTATCATTGACAAGTTGATTTGAAAGTATTTTTATGGTCGCATTAAGAATCATTTGCTTTCGAAATAGGAAATTGTTGTAAAATCTTCATTTCCTTGATGGGAGAAATTGTTGTTGAAATCCTCGTTTTTCATTCAAAAGAGAAATTGTTGTTTGTATTATTTGTTTTTCGAAAGTAAAAATAATTTTGATTATTGATCTAGTACACCTATTTTCTTTTCTGCATTCATAACATTAAGGAAACTAAAAAGAAAAAACTTGCATTTTCATGTAGGATTGTGTGTGTTTTGCAAAAGGAACATTAGGAAATCTGCATTTAGCTTGTGATTCATTGATCTTGTTTTTTTGTTCATTGATTTGTTTTCTCACAAATTATTTTCTCTCTTTCCTTAGTAGCTAGGTTCTTCATTGAAAAGAATGAAAGTGAAAGTTTGTTTATCATTCTTAGCTTGCATTTTAGGAATTTCATATACATCATCATGGTGAAATTGAAAAGAAAATTGTTAAGCAAGATCAACATAAAATAAATCTTAATTTAGTTAACAACGCATTGGAACCTTAACGATAACATTTAGAAGGTCTAGGCTAGAGACGTGTTCTGGCGTCGTAAAACATAACAGTTATCATTAACTTGTTTGCGATACATTCTGAGTGTGATACCTCACTCCACGTACGTAAGTATATCGTAGCTCGTCCATGTATTGTCGGGTATATCGGGCGGTGTTACAGTACGATAAGTATAAGGGGGTGCTCTCACCATGCAGTTTCACATCAGACAGTGTTAATATGAACTTGGGCCTCCACATACCTTCGGGTATATTTGGGAGGACAACCTTTAGGTGCTATCCATCCATAGTGAACCGAGTCAACCGCCCTGAAATTGTGATACACCAAACACAACATTCGGGAAGATTACCTTCCCATACTTCTTGGTTCTCCAGGAGGTATTCTGTAGTTCATAGTTTCTTTGTAAACCATTTTTCCTAGCATTACCCTTTTTTTTATTTATCTTTGGTTAAAATAAATCATTCATCGTGGAAGAATAAAATCTTTTCCCCCTTCGTTCGTGTAGACATCGCTCTACTAAAACTAGTACCATCAGTACCTATGGTGAAGCATCATCTTCCCATATACCAGATTTGGCACAAGTTGTTTCTATAAATCCTAGTTTGTCTACTGTTGTCGATACAGAGTCCTCACAGCTACCCATGGTCATGATCCATCCAATCTGTGAGACCATACCTCCCGAACCCAACGTTGTTCAACTGGAAGTTGATCCGGATCCCATTGTGCTTTAGGGGGCAACTATTATTGGTCAAACTCGACATCATCCCCAAGACCAATGAGATAGGGTCTATCATCCCCTTATCTTTCTATTGCTATATTCCCTAAGTGGAAAAAATATTGATCCTGAAGTTGAACAACTGAATGTTGTTTCTGTATTGGTCACTCCACAATCTATTGTAGCCATTGAGTCTCCCATATCGCGCAGCCAACTACTTGAAATATACTTTGGACCTGGTGGTGAATTTCTTCCACCTGATTTTATTTCGATTGAAGAAATATCACAAGATGAGACACCTTTAACTCCAACTCATTTTCGGTAGGAGATTTACCTGTACGAGTCTTTTCCTCAATCACCTTCCTCTGCTTTTGTTGATCATGTTTCACTTTAAGTTCCCATAGATTCTATAGGGTATACATTGGGTCAGTTGACCATGGGTGAGATAACATCCCAGACTGAACCATCTATTTCAGCTGCGACAACATCTATTTTTGCTTCATCTTTGACGTTTTGTCCATTGACTTCACCCATGTCATCATCTGGAATCCTATCTGGTTCCTCTCCTTGGTGGCTTGTGATACCACATATGTCACCCTCAAACATTCCAAAATTCAATGAAAACCTTGGAGAAGACACATCAATGCATGTTATAACTTATCATTTATGGTGCTCATCAAACTCCTTAAATGATGACTCTATTAGACTACGTCTTTTCCAGAGCACACTCACTACTCAAACTGCACAATGAGGAAGGTTCTTTTTTCCTGTGTCAACCTCATTAAAAAATGAAACATGCAATGAGGATGGTTATTTTCCTGTGTCAACCTCGTTAAAAAATGAAACAAGCCATGAGGATAGTTCTTTTCCTCTGTCAACCTCAATAAATGAAACGGGTTCCCATGAGGATGGTTCTTTTACTGTGTCAACCTTGTTAAAAAATGAAATAGGTTTGGAGGATAGTTCTTTTTTCTTGTGTCAACCTCGTTAAAAAAATGAAACAAGTGCCTATGAGGAAAGTTCTTTAACTGTGTCAACCTCATTAAAAAATGAAACAGGTCATGAGCATAGTTCTTTTCCTGTCTCAAGCTCATTAAAAAATGAAACAAATCCTCCCCTATAACAAACCTTCATTCCATCCAGCTATTAGTAACTAATATTCTACTTAGGTGAATGAAATGAAGCTTGGGGGGCATCTTCTCTTGCAGGGGGCATTTGACATGTTATCTTGTAGGGGGCATTCAAAACATTCTTACCAATTGCATGCAATCGACCACTGAAGATCGCGAGAAAATCAGGTTGAGAGCTCCAAAATGCAAATGGTAGATATGGAATCATAAAAATAAATAGTGAAACTACTTTTAATAGTCATTTAATTGTTTGAAAGTTAAATGTATTGCTATGACTATAGTTTTATTATGTTTTTATCATGAAACATGTATTTTTAATCTATTTGATGTTGTTTCGATGGAAATACAACCAATGAACAGATTAGTCATGCAAATTTATTGAAAGAATGAATTGACCACAAAGCATATGTTTTCTCCTTATCTTTTGAGCTTTGTTAAAAACGAAGAAGGATTTGAAGCACACTTTTATCTCTTTTTCGAGCTTCCATAATAGTGAAAAAGGAACCCCTGGAGTTTTCTTTCAGCCCTTTTCAGACTCCGATAATGTGAAAAGATTGTCGAGCACTTGTCATTTCAAGCTCATTAAAGTAAATGAATTGATATATACTCAGTATAAGTTTAACCCTTTTCCAAACTGAGATGGATTATTTATGAAAAAGGAATACCTTGGTTAAACATGACCAAAGAGGTTCTTTCAGATATTATTTTACACTTTTTCGGATCTGAGAGACAAATTTACGAAAAAGTACTTTTGGAGTTCTCTTTCATATTCTTTTTAAAACTCTCTAAATATGAAAAAGGACCAGGCTATCACTATTGTTAAGCTCGTTAAAACATAAAATAGCGAAGGGCTTGTCAATCATGGCAAAAATCGAGTTTCATTCATCGCTAGACTCGTTAAATTATTAAATAGCGATACTTTATTCACCCGAAGGATTGAATTATAGATTAAGAAAATGTTATCCTCCTCAAGCTTGTCAAAAAATAAAGAGGTATTGGTCAAAAAATAAAGAGGTACTGGTCGAAAAATGACCAGGGAAAATTTGGGAAAAGAAAGAAAAGTTTCTTTTTGGTAGAAATTCACTCTTGAACATGACACTTCTTTCACTCGATGTCTGTGACTGTTTCGGTTGGGTAATCATATTGACGGTTCATTCACACCTATGGTTCATCATACCTTCACTTCAGTTTTGGGTCAATGCTGCCAACTCATCACAGTGTCTCTGATATGTTCAAGAGAAGTCATCTAGTGATTAAGAACTCATCCATCTGCAATACTCATAAACCTTCATTTCATGACTGTCATCCTTGAAAAATTGCTATATCAAGTCACACCCTTGTCTCTGAAATCAGTAACTCTTGTTTTACAATAAGGTGACTTCTTGTTGACAACAAATCAATATCCAGGAAGTTCACTTAGAAACATCAAATTCCAGTACCATGAGGCTTGTTACAGCATCGACAAGATCCTCGCTTCCGGACCTTTGACCGAAAGATTTTGTTTGGCGTTCGACATCAAATCAACTATTCACACCTTACGAAATGTACTGCAGTACCTTGAGGGCCACTGAAATTAATGGTGGTTCTCTCGCATTTGTTAACAACTCACATCATTTGCTGGTAATTGAATGATGTCTTTCCATGTTCAACGACAAATCATATATTTGCATGGCTAGACTTGTACCAGAATGATCGAGTGAACAAGATAAGAAGACCTCGGATCTAGTTTCATCTATTCGGGCTGCGATTTTAAGATTGTTATACACATCATCTGTACGGTGACCTTACATACAGATTGTCATCCAAACATGGGCCTATATCTGTAGGCGTGTCTACATCTGGGCAACATTCCAATGTAGACGACTTTCTAAATTATGTACATGTTATTAGATTGTTTTATGTGCTGACTATGGGAATGCCTACTCTCAGCAATTATGATCAATAGAGGATATATCATGATGTAATTTATTGTAATATTGATGCAGGTGACCACTCCATATTGTTTCCAGGCTCATCATAGTGTAAAGCATCTCAATCAAATGTTCTTATTATTTGGATCTCATGCTTTAGGGGGCAATTGTTATAGGTCAATTTGGGCACCATTCCCAATGACCTGGTTAACTGGGCATCATCTCCAAGACTGATGATCAAGGGTATATCATTCCCTATCATCTTGGTTGCTACATTCCCTGATACAGGAAACAACATAAATCAAATAATACTTTCATCAAGCAAGGGTTTCCATGGTTTTAGGCTTATTATTTAACATATGAGAGCTCACCAACGCAGGCTCCAAGGGGCCTAAGTGTGTTGCATATGTAGGTAGCCCCATTCAAGGCTTCTCTGCAGAGCACTTCCCGACAGTCAAAGGTGCATTGGTCACATTGGGAGTGAAATTCTCATTGTTCCAGAATCTCCACTTGGCCAGTGTCTTCTAGAAGGGTTCACATGTGTCAAGCTTCGAATCCAAGTGTCCATTTGACATATACATGAATGGAAACATGTCTTACCTATTTTTGGAATACTATTGATTGCAAATAACCTACAATTCATTTATAAATTAAACACGGATCTAAGTGGTTGAAGGAGAAGAATTTGAGTAGAGAAATGCTGGAGAATTTTCAAGTGAGAGTTTGATTTGTGGAGTTGCTGCTAGAGAGATTTATGCTGCGATGAGACTTGGGAACTCTGCTAGAAGGTCACTTGAAATCAGTCACTAGGTTGTAACCTCTCCTTCTATCATCAATAAAGAGTACTTCTTGTTTTTCCCTACATGCATCTATGTTAACTTTGATTTTCCATGTTGTAAGATCTTGGTTGATCAATGTAGTTTATGCTTAATTGATTTAGCTAACTAGCTTGAATAGATATCTATATTATTTCATCTTCTACTGTTTCAATGTTCTTTCTTGCAGGAAGCATTCAGCCAACAAAACTGCTTAAATTTGAAGCTGTAGCAGAAGCGATAGAAAGGAGCGATTTGGAAGCGACTAAAACAAGTATGCATCCAATCCTCTCTTTGTATCTGTTCTGAGTTAGGAGAAATGGTAGTATGGTCTTTCACCTATTTTTCTAGACTAGCACTTGTCTAGGGACGCATAATTTATCCATAGATTACAGTTCTGGCCCAACACAGTCTATTTTCAAGGGACATCAGTGATGCATGAAGCTCATCAAATGAAAATTGTGAAAGATCCTTTGTCTCTTCTATGGCCACTACTATCGCATCAAATCTTGATGGCAGACTTCTTAATATTTTATCCACTATTTTCCTTTCCTCAAGTGTCTCTCCATGATATCTTATCTGAGTAACCAACCCAATCACATGTGTGATGAATGAGTCTATGTTATTGATCTTTCATACAAAGAGTTTCAAAATATCTCCTCGGCATTTGTAATTTTGTTTTCTTCACTTTCTCTGTGCCTTGATAGGATATCTTGAGGATATCCCATCCCTCCTTGGACTTCGTTGTTGCTGCAATTCTTGGGAAAATACTCTCATGTATTTCTTGGAAGATATAGAAGAGGGCTTTGGAGTCCTTCCTATTATCTTTCAACAAGTCTTTTTCTGTTTCTATCAAAGCATTAAGTGTTGCTGCATGTGCTGGTTTTGGAAAACCATTTTCCACCATCTCCCATATATCTTGTGAAGAAAACAGGGCCGTCATTGTAATGGCCTAATAATCATAATTTTTACCATTGAACTGTAGGTAATTGTGGATTTTTCAAGCTTGTGCCTGTTGTTGCCATTCTGACTATGTAAAGAAACAATCTCCTTGACCGTGTAAAACGTAATGCTTCTCACTGCTATAGAAATATGCTTCTCAAACCAATCTTACAACTTCTTTAGTAAAGAGTGAGTGCATGCTTCTTTCACTGAGATCGTAGACCTACTCTGATACCATGTTGAAAATATGAAACAAATAATAAGAGAGGGATGTTTCCCCCACAACACAGAGAATGCACAATTGCTACGAAATTAACAGTAAAACATACAGACAACTAGCGTAAAACATAAGCATAACAACATTTTTAACTTATTCAACTCTTCTATTTAAAACATGAAATTACATTGCTGATACAAAATGACCGAAGCCTGAAAACCTAATGCTATTCAATGTTGTATGGACGTTCAACGACCTCTCATCCTTTTGTTGTCAAAAGACCCATTTCTTCATTAAAACGGCACATAGACCATATTTATGTTTATACATGAAACACGTACAAAACACGTTCAAAACACAAAAGCCCAAACCTGAAACTTTATCGGTTCCAGCTTTGAAATCATGTAACATCCACGCCCTTATTGCATTTCGATGATATCCACCTTTAATGGTGGCACTATCAATTAAAAATTGTGAACTACGATGTGCGATTGTGACATGGCACATATCACATCGCATCCAAAATATAATACTTGCAGGCACTTCAACGGAAAACTTAAATGTATGCGATTGCGGTATGTGATGGCAATATCGTATAGCAAAACAAACAACATAACTTGTGGGTGGCGGAATGTAATAGTTAAACTGGTGCGATTTCTATGTGCGATGCGATATCGCATTGCAACATTGCATGGTTCATTGCGGGGGCTTAATGGTAAGGTTTAAAATCTGCGAAGTGTGATATTGCAGGCGGTAAACTACAGTGAGTGTGGTAAGTGAAATACAAAGGAATTAGGCAGAAAAAAAGTTTGGGGTGTATGGAAAATATGGTAAGGTTTAAGGTGGGTCCTGCCATATATCACATCGGTGCGGATTTAACATTGTGGCGAAGGCTTAAGGGTAAACCAGAAAGCTTGCGATTGTGCGTTGTGAGCAAAGGTGAGTTAATGCGGTGGTTCAAGAAATAAACACAGAGTATGGACGAGTAGTATATTCTTTCATCTTGTACGGAAATTGCGTGAAAACACCTCTGCTTCTTGGATCTGTGCTTATCCTTCCCTGCAACAAAATTCAAAAAAACGTGGGCTACTGCCACATCTATTCATGGCAGTGGTTGGGAGCATTTCCAACACCAAAGACAGCATACTCTTTTTGCAGAATATCGCTTATTATATTCTTGAAAGAAAGCCACTCATGAAGAACATGGTACTTGGAATCCTCATCCTCAAATATCGGCTTGCAGCCACGGTGGGTACATTCTACTAATACTCTTGTTCTTGTTACGAACTTCCGAAATAATCTCATTACAGGAACATGATCATGAGAGTGTCTGTACAGTTCCTTACTTTCCCATGAAACAATGCTCTTCTTCCCAGTGAATCCTAATCTTCGTGGCGAATTCATCACTATTATGGAATCCAGGTGACATAAAGGACGATAGTCAGTACTCCCCTTAATCACACTACATGACATTAATTTAAAATTCACAACCGAAGACCTAATAAACTGCAATGGAAAGTTACCAGAAATTACCAGACTTCCATTGGCCATTTTAGGCAGTGATTGATCAGGTATTTATATTCTGACACTTCCACCTAACCGAAAAAATATTCCCAAGAATCGTTGTGTGACATCTTCACTAGGGTTATCAAGCGATGGATATATATGTGTTGTCAATTAATCGAGGAGAAGTAGGGGGATTTACGAGGATAGGATCTGATTGGAGCATGAATATATATTGTGCCTACTTTAATAACAAATTGAAAGAGGTCTGACCTATAATTGTAGGGATGCAGTCCTTTCCACAACTTTTTTTTCCCATGGGATATGCTGTTATGGTTTGTATATGACGGGAATTCCAATGGTTGTGCTTGATTGCCTCTGATTGGTTGTAGAAATCGTAACCTAGGAGTGGATAGAGGCAAAGGAATGATATAATATTTCCAAATATATCAATGAATGAATATAACATTAGCGGACACAAGAGTTCAGTTTCCTGCTGCTTCACGTGCAGGTAGGGCAGGAATTACGTATCTTGCATCTATTTCAAGATTTGGAATTTACCCTTTTTGTTTTTTTTGCATTTATATTGGTTAAAATATTAACTTTGAATAGTGTAATTTGTGCTATAAGGTGTGTTTTAGGATTTTTTTGATGGTATTAAGTACATTTAGAAAAAAATACATTCATAACACTCTCACGCAAAATTATGTTTGTAAATTCGAACAAAAATCCAAAAACTTAAAATTGTTAAGCAACTCACATTTACATATATGTAAATTGGAAAAATGAGGAAGACTAAGAGATGAGGACGCTGATGACTTCCGTGTACCTTGGGAGCACCGAAAATCTTCAATAAGCCCTGTAGACTAGAATCACATTGCACATATAGACCTATTTCGTCATGACTCTGGCCTGTCCTGAGTGGGGACCAGACGATCAGCACCCACTCAAAAATTACTTCTCAACAATGGTTTCAATCATCAAACAGGAGGAGGGTTTTCAAACAAAAGGATAGTTTCCATCATTGATGAGTTAGAATATTGACAAACAACTTTAAAGGAGTTTCTACGTTGGCATACATGTCCAATAAGTTAATACACGGTAATTCTTTTTTGGGAGTTATTATTAAAATTTGAGAAGAAATTAGTGTAATTTTCGTATATATTATAATTTTGTTTAGCTGGAAAAAAGATAATTATAAAATTTTGATTTTAAATTTTTAAATTTATTTTAATTATTCTGTATTGTTTAATGTAGAGAATAAAGTCTTGGGTCAAGTGATTGATCTTCTCACATAAAGTGTTATTCAATTTAGTTTGGGTCTATGAAAGTCATGTTTTATGGGGTACTATGCATGTGGTACTATGCAGGTGTGGTATTATGAAAGTGTTAAGGCAATCACTGTTAACATCCATGTGACTTATGCCAACCAATATGCACTGTGTTATAGGTGTTAGCTATTCATTAATGAGTGAGGTAAATATATATCACCCAATTTTATACTTGGATAAATCTAATGAGTAACATACATATATATATATAACTTAATTTTATACTTCTTTAAATCTGATAAGTGACATATATACGGACCCTTACATGAATAGATGAATAACACAATCTATATAGCCCAAAATTATAAAAAATGCACGTGGCCGTGTCCCTTAGACGTTTCTCCATGGTTATTCTTCATGTGATGCTTATGGTGAAAATTTTCATCGGTTATTGGAATATTTCGTTATCGCAACCTAATAATGAAGCCTGAACAACGAATATTTATATTGGACATTTAAGACATTTAGCTTTTGGCTTATTCTCAAGGTAATAAAAATTGCATGTAATGTTGGTATGTTGGCTACTATGCATTACTTTTGCTAATTTATGTTCCTTAAGAAGTTCACTTTAAATAGAATTAGAAATTGGGTTTGGATTAGTTTCTTCAGTCTATATGTTTGACTCCAATGCTTGACTTGCCTCACGAAAGAATGGGGATGCCATTCATAGATTCCGGATTGAAGTCGATGTCAAAGGTGCTGTTAAAACTTTATAAAACCACTTTTCTGGTGTATATTTTAATTTTTTTAGTTTATAGAAGAGGATGGTAATATTATCCATAGGTAAGGGAAGATTGAGATGGATGATTGACAAGTTGCTAAGTATAAATATTTTTAACCTTTTTTAGTTTATAGAAGAGGATGGTTATATTATCCATAGGTATGGGAAGAGTGAGATGGTTGATTGATAAGTTGCTAAGTAGAAATATGATTTGGGTATATGGAATATTTAATATTTTTATATTATGTGTTTTAATTATTATATAAATATCTTTGTTGCCTAAGTCATTTTAGTAAAAGAAATAAATTTCAAGGAGTTTTATAATGGTTAGATCATCTTGATCTAGAGAAATAAAACTATTTGTTGTTTTCTCTATGTTCTTAGTTAGTCCAAAAAGGAAGGTATCATTCATTTGTTTGTAGAAATTTTTTGAAGTATTCCCTCATTCTAATTCACTATGATAAGGAAGTTAGTGCATGATCTATTTAATTGTAACTTTATGTTTCTCTATCTTCATATTAAAGAATGGTGATCTTTATAGAGCATTATATATATAGCCAGTATAGATTTGTCTTAATCACAAGTTTAACAAGCATAAGAGGGATCATTTTCTGCTTTTCTTGTGCAAACTCTCTTTTAGAGAGTAAAGTCTGAAAAAAGGTTTGCGCCTAAAGGGATTCGATGGCCCTCATATTTTTCTAGATTTTTTATTGAGATGTATATATACTAGTTATACACACACCCACCCACGCACCAAAATATATACTTGAAAATTGGCCAAAATGTCAAATAATAAGGCTACTGGAAATTTTTTTTAGCATCTCTAAAGATTTGATTCCTCTAATAGCTTGGATTCATAGCTAAAGATGTATATCCATAGCTAAAGATGGATCTAGGCTAATTCTTATTAATATTATTTATATTTTATAAACTTCACATCTTTATTTATAGAAATTTCTTTTTTTAATTTTATTAAAATCTTGTTTTAATCTTTACAGAATATCCACATAATATTTTTACTAGGAGCCCCAAAGATCACTTCTCCAAAACCATGGATCTTAGTAGTCTCCTTTGAAACATTGACACTTCAATGTTACCCTTACTTCTAAGAGCATTTAACATTCAAATATTCTACACATTGTGGTAGTCAGAGTACTTGTGAAATTAACTAAAATCCCTAATGCTCAATATTCTCATCTTGGTTCTTACTAATTAATACATCAAGAAAGGGGATGCTCCTATTACAACTCCATGGTAAGGTTGATGTTCTTAGAAATTTCATTCAACTGATAATAAAAAAAACTTGCTTTGTTTATCATTCCCATGAGGAAAATTCAAGTAGGTGTCATCTAACATATCTCTTATATCTTGTTCTTTCGAGGGCCAAGATGTAACATCACTCCTAAGAATTTTTTTATTTTATTTTTCATTGAGTCCATCATATTCTATACATATAGGAGAAATTCATAAATTCTCTTGGAAATAGTTGGTACCTCATGTCTAAAGTCAATTCACTACCAACTAAAATTAATGGGAAATAGTTGGCACCTCATGTCTAAAGTCAATTCACTCCCAACTAAAATTATTATATGTATATATATAATCTTTAGCAATATACATAGGTATTTTAACCACCATACAACTTTGTATAGGCTCACATATGTTTACACATCAAATACATAACCAAATCAAACATATAACCATTCCATATTTTCTTATTCTATCTATATGATTCCTACTTACAATCCATACGTCTCACTTTGGCACACCATTACACATCTTTTTTATTTTGTTTACATTTAAATTACAACTGAATCCACGATAGTGATTAATACTCATGCTCGTACGTCTCACTCGTAGTTGAACTACGGTTTCAAATGCTTGTTGACAACCAGTTGTTAGCCATACATGGAATTTTAAATACACTATATGGACTGTATTGAGATTTATATATGTTTGCCTATTCACTACACTTAATACGCTCGAGATTCGAGACTTATTAAGTTGAAACTTCACGCTTTTAATGTCCAGCTATATCTATGAGTACCATGTTGGTTTTTCCTTTAAGGTAGCATACTCTTTTACGTCTCATTGCACTGCCCCAAAACCCAAATCTGACTTCGTATCTCTCTCAGCGTAAAACTATACTCTTCATAAATTCATATACACCAGTTTTTGGTTTTCTGAGGACGATGCATTTAAGTCCAGAATTTATCGTATCACTTGGGATAATCATATGTACTTTCGAGGCGATTTTATGTAGTTTTATGATATAGAGTGGTTTATCATCAAACACGTGGACAATGATCCTTATTCGATTATTAGGTTTTCATACTGTATTAAAGTGTGAAACCAAATGAGTCATCTTCATTTTTCCTCTCTGTCAATTTTTATTATATTCTTCACTCCAGGCGAGTCATTTGACTTCATTCTTGCCTCGACTGGTGTATGATTTCAGCACCTAGAATGGCTTGGTTCTTCCTACCCTATGCACATGGTGAGTAACTCGTTGTGTATTTTCGTTAGAGTCAATTTAGATGTTTTTTTTTCATCTTTCATTTCGATTTCTTAGGAGATATTGATCTGGTATAATAGCTACTCTCCTCTCTTATAGCGTTGCCTCTTATCGTTTCATCTCTTTTATATCTGGAGTTTAATATCCAAAATTCTTATGGTTTCTCCCTCAACAGATTTATATGAGTATTCAGATTTATTCGTAGAATTGCTAGGGTGCTCAGTTTCTTCAATACGCAAGGGGAGAAAGAAATTCCCATCGAATTGATAGGTAATTCTTCGTCGACCATCACATCGCCCTCTCGTTGCCTCAATTTTATTTGTGAACTATTTACTCTAACTCTCTCCTTCCCTCTTTTTATTACAGAGTAAGGGAATTTGGTTCAATACAACTCATATGAGGTAATTACTTGCTCAATTTTAGTCTGTCACATCCCTCTGTTTTTATTTTTATTTATGTCTCCATTTTTTTCGAATCTAACTTGTGTTACATGGATGTTTACAGGTAATGACTTGCTAAGGGTATTTTCACAAAATGATTTTTTTGGTCTTTTCTAGAATCCGACTTACGTTCCCGTTCACTTGTCCTGAATAGGTTGGTATTACTTTGTGCTTCAAGATCTAGAGTGATTTTATATGAAACGCGAGATTTCATCTCATCTAGCAATTTAGTTTTGGTTCTGGTCTCTGTAAATTTTTTGTGACGATTGTAATAATTGCGAGTGTCAGTTCGGTGGAACTGTGACATTCTTCTCTCAATAGGTGAAAATATGGTATACTTTTTCATTGGCATTTCGAAAGGTTAACTTCTGCCGTATAAAATATGTTTTAGTTTTAAATGGATATCATTCCCATAATAACCTCTATTATTTAAAAAAAAATTCCATAAGGTTTATTTGTAAAATAATTATCGGTACAACTTTTGTTAAGTTCATTATTTTGTTTTCCTCCGATAATAGAATCCACATTTATTTAGTACCAGCTGCATAGATGGTAGAGAAATTCTACCTATATTTTTTTGTTTCTACTTTACAAAAGTATCATATAACAATGGAAGTTTTTTATTTTTGTTACGTTTGCCATATCACCTCATAAGAGGATATAATATAGTTTCCCTATAACAAAATGTCTGGATTCCAATGTAGCCTCTTGAGTTCTTTATAATTATTACACTTTATCTATATAAAAGTGAAACAGTATTTATACCTTTTATCTATTCATGCTTTCCTCTCCTTATCAATCTACAATAAAATATTATTGTTAATATATTTCCATCACTAATGAATTTAATAACCAAACTATTAGATAATTGCATAATGTTTGTCCGTCCAGGCAAAAGAGTTTAACTTTATTATTGAGTAGTAACCGGTTATTAATTAAATTGTCATGTACTCATTTAATAATTGGTCTTCCTCTATACCTATACATTTATATAGACATCCGCCGCCGATATTTGTGATTTTTTTCTCAAGTATATCAAGGCATCATGTATGTGTTTCAAGATAGTTCTATGGAGTAATAATAGCTTCTCGCTATTTATCGCTTTGTCTAAATTTTTAACATTAATATCATAAGTATTCTTACAAAGAGCAAGTATATATTATCAGTAGTCTCTTTTCCTTTCATGAGTATAGTTAATTAGTATGTCTACTTCTGTTTTTAATTAACATTCTTCATTGAACCAGAGTTATGACGAAATTTCCTACATGCAATTAGTTGAAAATAGCCAAACAGATTCTAATAATTTCCACTCACTTTATTTAACTCTCAGTGATTTGTAAATGAGTTAAATATTATATTACCAAAGCTGATTAAAGTTATACTTTACTTGTTCTAGGGAATCTATTTTAATATCTAAGGACTTATTTAATATCTCCAGATTTAGACTAGACTGTGGTTTCGAGATTCTAGGTGATAGTATTCCTTTTACTTTACTCCTACTACACGATATAAATTTAGAAGGGTTATTCCTTCTATGTAATTCTGTTAAAAGTAAGGAATATTAATCTTAACTTAAAAAAAAATAATAGCTACAACATTTACCAGTACAATACTCCAGCAAATGTTTTAACCATTCATAAAAAATTTATGGGCATACCAGTTCTGCAGATGACCAATCCTCCCAAATTTAGATTTCCTTTGTCTCCAGAACTCACCCACGAGCTGAGATCCCCTCCAAGAATAGACCAACCTTAATCTGTTCTGAGGTAGCTTATTTAAGCTTATGCTCCCCAAAGCCTGTTTCTAATTCTGCGTCCAGAATTATAGGATGCTTCTATTCCTGTTTGCCTAGGCTTCCCTTATTTAGGGACTTTAAAGTTGCTTTCTGCTTTTCTAGCATTTTAACTCTTCCCAACTACTCTCCATATCATTGGGGAAATGTAGATTTTTCCTCAAAAATCTAAATTAGAGATAAATTCTTTCAAGGATTTTTGAAAAATTCTTGGGGAAAGTCTTAGCCTCTTTCCATACCTCATGGATTAGGCAAGTGATCTCAAAAATCTCATTTGGTCAATATGCACATAATTTTTTTATTTTTTTTTTCATAAATAATTAATTACATCCACACAAAAATTATCCATTGGGGTCCACTCCCCTTTGGACTGAAGTTCAAATGTCTAACTTGAAAACATTAAACTAGGGGTGTTACATATTCCCCCTCTGAAAGAAAACACTGTCCTCGGTGTTAATAACTAACTACTAGAGTTTATTTTGAAAATAGATATGGATATTTTTCCATCATCTCAGCTTCTCTTTCCCACGTAGCTTCTTCAGTAGTAAAGTGCTTCCACTGCACCTTTACTCTGGCTATTGTTCGATTTCTCAATTCAATTTCTTCCCGCTCCAATATTTGAAGCGGCTCTGGAAGGAACTCCCCTTCTGGTTCTACTTGTATCACATTCCAATCAACAATGTGAGAAGCATCATGTACATATATTTTTAATAATGAAATATGAAACACATCATGAACTTTAACATGGGGTGGTAGGGCCAGCTTATAAGCCACTGGTCCCACCCTTTCTAACACCTCTAAAGGCCCACAATATCTAGGAGCCAATTTTGCACAAATTCTAGCATAAAGTGTGCTCTTTTTGGGTTTAATATGCAGGTACACATGATCACCCACTTTTAACTCCCGATGCACCCTCTTCTTATTAGCCTAGTTTTTTTGTCTATCTTGTGCTATCTTGATGTTTCTTTGTATTTGTTTGACATCCCTTTCCATTTCTTGTAGAGTATCTTGCCCCAGTATTAGCTTATCCTTAGGTTGGCTCCAGCTTAAAGGATTACGACACTTCCTTCCATAGAGTGCTTCAAATGGACTCATTTTGATGGAGGATTAATAGTTGTTGTTGTAAGAAAATTCAACTAAATGCAAGTAGTCTTCCCATTTTGATGGCCTATCCATCACATACATCCTCATCATATCCTCCAAGATCTGATTTATTCTCTCTGTTTTCCCATCCGTTTGAGAGTGATAGGCAGTACTAAAATTCAATTTAGTGCCCATGCCTCCAAACAGACCTTTCCAGAAGGCATCTGTAAACTTAGAATCTCTATCTGAAATAATCATCTTTGGGACCCCATGTATCCTTACTATCTCTTTTAGGAACACATATGCTACTTAGGCTGTCCCAAAAGTAGATTTTACAGGTATGAAGTGTGTAGCCTTTGTTAAATTATCTACCACTACCATTACTAAGTCATGATGATACTTTGTTCTGGGTAACCCAGTTATGAAATCTATAGACAGAGTGTCCCATTTCCATTCTAAAATTGGAAAGGGATTTAAAAGACCATCTGGATGCTGATGTTCAACTTTGACCAGTTGACATTCCATGCATATAGCTAAATAGTTTGCTACATCCTTTTTCATTCCTGGCCAAAACAATTTCTTTTTCAAGGCTGTAAGGATTTTCTGATATCCAAGATGTCCTGCATATGGTTGTTTATGATTTTCATCTAGAATTTCTTTTTTTAAAGACTCCACATTGGGGATATACAATCTATTTTTATAGCAGATCAGCCCTTTCTGGTTTTGGGTATACTCAGCCATTTCTTTTTTCCGCATTTTTAATTGCAGTTTTTCATAATTGGGATCTTGATCCACTACCTTTTTAACCAGCTCTTCTAAGTCAAGACTAGCACTAGTCCTAATGTTGCTTATGTTTTGACAAGCATTTCTGCTTAGAGCATCAGCGGTTTTATTTTCTTTCCCCTTGATATGTTTTATGTCCATATCAAATTCACTCAGAAAAGACAGCCATCTGGATAGTCGAGCATTCAAATGTGTTTGAGAAAAGAAATACTTGAGACTAATCTGATCTGTCATCAATGTAAATTTCTTCCCAAGAAGATAGTGTCACCACATCTTCAAGGCATGAATTACAGCAACCAATTCCAGAGCCTATACACTGTAGTTCTACTCATGTTTCTTAAGTTTCCTAGACTCATAGGAAATAACATAATTTTGTTGCACCAGAACTCCTCCCAATCCCTCTCTACATGCATCCATACATAAAAAATTTTGTATCAGGATTTGAAATTTTCAATATAGGGGCTGTAGTAAGTTTTAATTTTAGTTGTTCAAAGCTGTTTTGGCACTTTTTAGTCCACTCAAATTTGGTGCCTTTTCTCTATAGGGAAGTTATGGGGTATGCTATTGCAGAAAATATTTCCACAAACCTTCGATAATAACCTGCAATCCCTATAAATGATCTTACTGCTGAAACATCTGTCGGCACCAGCCATTCTCTAATAACCTTTATTTTCTCAGGGTCAACAGCCAGTCCTTGTTTAGAAATGATATGCGCCAAATATTGAATCTTGTATTTATAAAATTCACATTTACTAAATTTGGCATATAACTATTTTTCTTTCAAAGTCTGCAAAACTATCCTCAAATGTTCTTGGTGTTCTTTCTCACTTTTTGAGTAAACTAGAATATCGTCTATGAACACTAGTACGAATTTATCTAAGTACTTGTTCAAAAAGTTGTTCATTAAGCACATAAAAGTGGCAGGGGCATTTGTCAAACCAAAGGGTAGGACTACAAATTCGTAGTGCCCATACCTGGTTCGAAAAGCTATTTTACTAATTTCTTCCTCCTTAATTCTTAGTTGGTGATAACTAGTCCTCAGATCAATATTAGAAAATACTGAAGCCCCTCTCACTTGATCAAAAAGGTCATCTATTCTAGGAAATGGATACCTATTTTTGATTGTCAACTTATTCAATTGATGGTAGTCAATGCACATTCTGAAGGTTCCATCCTTCTTTTTCATGAACAACATCGGTGCTCCCCAAGGAGATACACTCGGTCTGTTGTAACCTTTATCCAACAATTCTTGTAATTGCATTTTTAACTCCATGATTTTATGGGGGCTCGTCCAGTAAGGGGCTCTAGATATAGGTGTTGCTCCTGGCACCAAATCGATTGAAAAATCAATTTCTCTTTTGGGGGGAAGATGAGGAATCTAATCTGGAAAAACTTCTTTGAAATCTCATACCACTGGTAGAGTGTCTAGCAGGTTTTCTTCAGGTTGTTGTCCTAATTCTTCAACATGCACAACATATACTTGATATCCTTTTCTAGCTGTTCTTTTTAATTACAGAGCTGATATTTGTCTTACAGATATTGGTTTTGGTTTTCCTTTGAGTATAAAGGGTCTCCCTTCCTCATCTATGCAATGCAGAGTTTTATCCCAACAGTTCATCATAACATTCCTTTTCTCTAACTAGTCCATGCCTATCAACAAGTCATATGAGCCTAAGGACAGAATTTTTAAATTCACTTCTGTCTGAATATCATTTAATTTAATTTCTGTTTGAGGTAGCTTATGAGTTACTTTTCGCTTGGTGCCAGTGGCTAACTGGACCAACCAAGACTGCTGAAATATTTCAATTCTAAGTTTACATTTCTCTACAACTTGTGGACTAATGTAACTCAAAGAAGCACCCGGATCAATCAAAACTGTAACAGATTGGTCAGCAATCTTACCTTCCATCTCGACCATAGTAGCCTGGTGTTCTGCTTGTCGGTTCTCCAAGGCTGCACTGATGGTGGGTACGTTCCTTGCTATATCATTCACTATGGTAGCTTCTCTATCTCTTAGAATCATATGAATATTTCTGTGTGGACAGTCCCTCAACAGATGAGGTTCTCCGTAGCCCCAACATTTCAAAGGCTCCCGCATTTTAATTGTTCCTTCCTTCTTATTATCTCCATCTAGTTGTTTTAAACCAACTTGGGACTGAGCAATTTGACTTTCCTTTGGTTTATTAACTTTCTTCCACTGATGATCCCTACCGAAGTTCTTCAAGTAAGCTGGTTTCTGGTTCTTTCCTTTGACTTCACCTTTTTTTATCCAGCTTTTTTCATGTTCACTCTTTCCTTTAAACTGTTGGTAGCATAATCTAGCTTTCCTCTCCGCTTCATCCATAGTTTTTGGATTATCGAACTCTATTTTCTCTTTGTATACAACAGGAAAACAGTTCAAAAACCTTTGTACTTTTTCTTTCTCTTCACGAATATAAGGAACATACCTTAAAAGATTTGTAAACTTGGTGACAAACTCATCTATGGTGAGTTGCCCCAATCTAAGTTCATGGAACTCCTTTTCTTTATCATCATAATAGCGTTCGTTCAAATAGCAGTTTTTAAACTTGACTTGGAAATATTCCCAAGTCACTGTTTTTTCATCAATGGCATGAACCATTTTTGTCTCCTCCCACCATAAGGTAGCATTACCTTGCAACTGTTAAATAGCTAATCTGGCCTTCAGATTTCTTTCATATTCATAGACCTGAAAATAATTAATCATATTCAATAGCCATGCCTCAGCATCTTCCTCCTTCTCCCCATCATAGGAGGGAGGTTTAATTTTCTGGAATTCACCCTGTAATTCCTTCTTCTATTTAGACTTATGTCTAGTAGTGTCATCTTCCTTAGAATCATCTGAGAACTTGCCTTTCCTCTTATTTCCGGAACATTCACCTTCTTGGCTGTTCCGTGAGGTCAGTTCTCTTACCAGCTTTTCCTGCTCCTCACTGGCTAATGACAGCCTGTCATTTTGGCTTCTTAGCTCAACCATTTCCCGTTGCAACCTGTGCAACATAGCCATTAAAGGAGCGTTGGGATCTAGCATGTTATCTCCATCACCCAGATCGACATAAATTTCATCTCCTTTAGCCATTAACAGTTTAGTTCCAGTACCACTGTACACTAAACAAAACAACATCAGTAACATAAAATTTTTCTCAAAAATAATTTATACAGTGAGCACAACAGCAGCCCAGTTTTCAAACATGAGCTCTGATACCATTTTTAACATCACTCCTAAGCAATTTTTTTCTTTTTTTCATTGAGTCCATCATATTCTATACATATAGGAGAAATTCATAAATTCTCTTGGAAATAGTTGGTACCTCGTGTCTAAAGTCAATTCACTACCAACTAAAATTATTATATGTATATTATATAATCTTCAATAATATACATAGGTGTTTTAACCCCCATACAAATTTGTATAGGCTTACATATGTTTACACATCAAATACATAACCACACATCAATTACATAACCATATAAAACATATAACCATTCCATATTTTCTTATTCTATCTATATGATTCCTACTTACAATCCATACGTCTCACTTTGGCACACCATTACACATCTTTTTTATTTTGTTTACATTTCAATTACAACCGAATCCACAATAGTGATTAATACTCATGCTCGTATGTCTCACTCGTAGTTGAACTACAGTTTCGAATGCTTGTTGACAACCATTTGTTAGCCATACGTGGAATTTTAAATACACTATATGGACTATATTGAGATTTATATATGTTTTCCTTTTCACTACACTTAATACGCTAGGGATTCGAGACTTGTTAAGTTGAAATTTCACTCTTTTAATGTCCAGCTATATCTGTGAGCGCCATGATGGTTTTTCATTTAAGGTAGCGTACCCTTTTATGTCTCATTGCACTGGCCCCAAACCCAAATCCAACTTCGTATCTCTCTCGGCATAAAACTCTACACTTCATAAATTCATATACACTAGTTTTTGGTTTTCTAAGGGCGATGCATTTAAGTCCAGAATTTATCGTATCACTTGGGATTATCATCTGTACTGTCGAGGTGATTTTATGTAGTTTTATGATATAGAGTGGTTTATCGTCGAACACATGGACGATGATCCCTATTCGATTATTGGGGTTTCATACTGTATTAAAACGTGAAACCAAATGAGCCATCTTCATTTTGCCTCTCCATCAATTGTTATTCTATTCTTCCCTCCAGGCGAGTCATTTGACTTCATTCTTTCCTCGACTATTGTATGATTTCAGTGCCTGGAATGGTTTGGTTCCTCCTAAACTATGCACATGGTGAGTAACTTGTTGTGTATTGTTGTTAGAGTCAATTTAGATTTTTTTTTTCATCTTTCATTTCGATTTCTCAAGCGATATTTCTCTAGTATAATAGCTACTCTCCTCTCTTATAGAGTTTCCTCTTATTGTTTCATCTCTTTGATATCTAGAGTTTAATACCCAAATTCTTGCGGTTTCTCCCTCAGCAGATTTATATGAGTATTCAAATTTTTTCGCAGAGTTTCTAGGGTGCTCAATTTCTTCAATACGCAAGGGGAGAAAGAAATTCCCATCAAACTGATAGGTAATTCTTCGCCGACCATCACGTCACCCTCTCGTTGCCTCATTTTTATTTGTGATCTAATTACTCTAACACTCTCCTTCCGTCTTTGTATTACAGTGTTAGGAAATTTGGTTCAATACGAATTGTATGAGGTAATTACTAGCTCGATTTTAGTCTGTCGCATCCCTCTGTTTTTATTTTTATTCTGTCTCCATTTTTTTTTTAATCTAACTTGCGTTACATGGATGTTTACAGGTAATGACCTGCTAAGGGTATTTTCATGGAATGATTTTTTTGGTCTTTTCTAGAATTCGACTTAAGTTCCCGTTCACTTGTCCTGAATAGGTCGGTATTACCTCGTGCTTCAAGATCCAGAGTGATTTTATATGAAATGCGAGATTTCATCTCATCTAAAAATTTAGTTTTAGTTCTGGTCTCTGTAAATTTTTTGTGATGATTTTAATAATTAGGAGTGTCAGTTCAGTGGAACTGTGACATTCTATTCTCAGTAGGTGAAAATATGGTATACTTTTTCGTTGGCATTTCGAAAGGTTAACTTCTACTGTATAAAATATGTTTTAGGTTTAAATGGATATCATTCCCAGAATACCCTCAGTTATTTAAAACAAAATTCCATAAGGTTTATTTGTAAAATAATTATCGATACGGCTTTTTTTAAGTTCATTATTTTGTTTTCCTCCAGTAATAGCATCCACATCTATTTCGTACCAGCTTCATAGATGGTAGAGAAATTCCACTTACATTTTTTTGTTTCTACTTTACAGAAGTCTCATATAACAATGGAAGGGTTTTGTTTTTGTTACATTTGTCATATCACCTCATAAGAGGATATCATATAGTTGCCCTATAACAGAATGTCTAGATTCCAATGTAGCCTCTTTAGTCCTTTATAATTATTCCACTTTATCTATATGTGTGAAAACATATTTTATACCTTTTATCTGTTCATGCTTTCCTCTCCTTATCAATCTACAGTAAAATCTTATTTTTAATGTATTTCCATCACCACATAATTTAATAACCAAATTATCAGATACCTGTACAATGTTTATTTGTCCATATGAGCAAAAATGGCTATTAATTAAATTGTCATGTACTCATTTAATAATTGGTTCCACTCTATACCTATACATTTATATAGACATCTGCTGTTGATATTTGTTCTTTTTTTCTCAAGTATATCAAGGTATCATGTATGTGTTTTAGTATAGTTTTATGGAGTAATAATAGGTTCTGCCATTTATCAGTTTGTTCAAATTTTTCAGAACATTAATATCATAAGTATTCTTACAAAGAGCAAGTATATATTATCAGTAGTCTCTTTTCCTTTCATGAGTATAGTTAATTAGTATGTCTACTTCTACTTTTAATTAACATTCTTCATTGAACCAAAGTTATGACAAAATTTCCTACATGTAATTAGTTGAAAATAGCCAAACAGAGGCTAATAATTTCCACTCACTCTATTTAACTCTGAGTGATTTGCAAATGAGTTAAATATTATATTACCAAAGCTAATTATAGTTATACTTTACTTGTTCTAAGGAATCTATTTTAATATCTAAGGAATTATTTAATATCTCTAGATTTAGACTAGACTGTGGTTTAGAGATTCTGAGTGATAGTATTCCTTAGACTTTACTCCTACTACATGACAGAAATTTAGAAGGGTTATTCCTTCTATGTAATTCTGTTAAAAGTAAGGAATAGTAATCTTAACTTAAAACAATATAATAGCTACATCATTTACTAGTACAATACTCCAGCAAATATTTTAACCATTCACAAAAAATTTATGAGCATACCAGTTCTGCAGATGACCAATCCTCCCAACCTTAGAGTTCCTTTGTCTCCAGAACTCACCCCCGAGATGCGATCCCCTCCAAGAACAGACCAACCTCAATCTGTTCTGGAGTAGCTTATTTAAGCTTATGCTCCCCAAAGCCTATTTCTAATTCTGCGTCTAGAATTACAGGATGCTTCTAATCCTGTTTGCCTAGGCTTCCCTTATTTAGGGACTTTAAAGCTGCTTTCTACTTTTCCAGCTTTTTACCTCTTCCCAACTACTGTCCACATCATTGGGGAAATCTAGATTTTTCCTGAAAATTCTAAATTAGAAATAAATTCTTGCAAGGCTTTTTGAAAGATTCTTGGGGAAAGTCTTAGCCTCTTTCCATACCTCATGGATTAGGCAATTGATCTCAAAAATATCATTTGATCAATATGCACAGAATTATTTTATTTATTTTTTTCATAAATAATTAATTACATCCACACAAAAATTATCCATTGGGGTCCACTCCCCATTGGGCTGAAGTTCAATGTCTAACTTGAAAACATAAAACTAGGGTTGTTACACAAGAGTTCACATTTTTTTTTCAAATATGAAGTGTCAAATCCATTTTCAATACAGAAATAATTAAGCATGTTTCTCATACTGAATGTAAAAGGTGTTTCTCAACGCAATATGTTTCATTAAATATAAAATAATTTTATTTTACATCCAATAACATAATTTCTTAACCATGGTTTTGTTTCGATTATATTAATTCAAAAAATACAATCACAATTTAAAAAAATATATTCTTTTGTGTAATAATGTAGGTATAACTTTAATATTATAACCTAAATGATCTATTTTGTCACAATTACTCATCTATTTTGTCAAAATCACTAGGGATCACACTCATCCTCAACCACACCAACCTTTAAAATAAATGATTTTTTTTATATTTTATTTTATTTTTATTTTTCCTCACTATTATAAAAAAATTTAAACCTTAACTTATAAAACAAAACTCTCAAAATCTAATCACATTAATCATATTTAACATATTTTTAAAAACTATTATTAAAATTATTATGGTTTACTCCACTAAATCAAATAACATAATTAGTCAATCATACTTTTTATTAAAAAATATGTTAATTTTGAAATAAGAATAATAAAAACCACATAAATGTATTTCGTACAATAAACTTATACACTTTCACTCATTTAAATATGGAAAAAGAACGAAATACATAAATGGATGTAGTCAACTTTTAGATACGATTGTTTTGATGACCATATATATTCGTGTTTAGGATAAACATAAAAACAAACACAGGCTTAAGTGGCCCCTTATTAGACATCATTGTTTTCATTATTGTCCAATATTTTCATTCTATTTTAAATTACTACACACTTGTATCTCATTCAAATGTTGGATTGCAAACGAAATGCAAATATTCGTTTGTTGAGTAGCCCCTTTTGAAAATTGTTGTTTTCATGATAATGCCATATTTTCTATTTTGAGGTACCACATACTTGCCATTTGGCCGAAACACGTTATTTCGTTTTTAAAGGAAGCATGGCGCAAATCTCCTTTATTTCATTATATATATATATATATATATATATATATATATATATATATATAATTTATTTTAAAAAAATAAAAAAAATAAGTATAGTTTATTATTTTTATTATGAATATCTATAGGCATATTTTATAGTAGTTTAATATTTGGAAGATGTGTAATTTCTGGTATGTTTAACTTGAAATTGAAGCATATCTCTTCTAATATAAATGTTAAATAAATTACATTTAAAACTCATCTCCATCATCAGATTTGATAGCTGGATTATTTAGATCATAGATCTGCTCTTGTGGCTTCTAATTCTCTTGAATATGCTAACAGAAAACAAATTCACAAATTTCATTCTCTCTGTAAACAACAATAGTGTTTTCCTTCCTTCATTATCCTGCAGATCTAGTAGTCGTTTTCTTCATATTTTCCAAATCACCCTCCAATTCTCTCACATCCATTTCACCCTCCAATTCTCTCACATCCATTTCTTTTGTTCAATCGTCTCCAAATTCTTCTATTAAAAATTCTTCACATCCCCCTCTTCATTCTAGCTGTTTTCCTTCGCAATGGTGCACGAAGCCTTTGGATAATGCCGAGGCCCAACTGGTTCTCACTCTGCACGTTAAATTACCCTCATCGAAACCTCTCCTTTTAAACTCTACACCGCACCCCTCTATGCATATTCCTGCTCCAATCTCTGCTCATAGCTCTGTGTCAAAGGATCCTCCCTCTACGTCGACGATCCCCTCTCCTCGTGCCTCGGTTTCTATCCTCTTTTCTGCATCTAACCCCAATTCAACTCTGTATGATCCTTTGTCCTCTCTAAAGGTGAGTTTTACGTCCCAGAACCCTCCTCTCCTAGAAATCTCATCCTCCTGTGCTTCTTCCAGCAACGTGCTACCCTATGCTCCCTTCCCTGTTTCCTCAAACGCTTCTCTATTTTCTCCTATTGTTAAAAATGAAAATAGTGTTATTGACTTTCCGATCTTTCGCCTTAAACGCCATAATTCTGCTAATATTTCTAAGCCCTCAATTCTCGCTGACCAATATTTTGATCTCACTAATATCAATCCCTCCCCTTCCATTAATTCCTCCCCCCAATTTTATTTCCTATTCGTCGATCCCACAATTACCCCCTCATTCTTATAAATTATCTAGCCATCTATATAACTCCAGCATGATCTATTTTGTTCCCCCTCACGTTAATTCACCCTTCATCTGCGTTATTTCCCCTAATCATGTTGATCTATCTTTTGACACTTTTAATATTAAATCCTCCTCCCCCAATCTTATTATCAATTCGCCATTCCTGCATTTATCTTATATTTTACCTAACCCTCACCCTAGCCTTTCTAACCTTCCTAATAATGAATTTTCTTGTGTTTATCCTATTAAATCATCCCCCATTGATTCTTTTTCTCCTTCCTTTAACAAGAAGTCTCCTTGAATTAATAATATTTCTAAGTCTCCATCCCCTCCTTATGAGCCTTACCTTCCTGTCCATTCTTCTCCCACCCCACCCTCCCCCCTCATTCCCAACCCTATCCGCTCCCCTTCCTTCCTCTATTAATGCCAAGGTGGCTAACCTCTCATCGATAGTGTTGAATTCCCATTCATTAAGACTTCTTGAGAAAGGTTTTAACTTTTCACCTATTCCTCACTACATTCCCTATGAATACATCATTTACTCCATTGAATCCATCTCCCACTACCTCCCATCTCATGCAGCCAAAGAGCTTTACCAATAACGTGGTCGCATTCTCCAACACTTCAAGCTCCCCAATCCTAACCTCTCTAAGGATTAATTTATTTCCCTTCGTCAGCTCAATTCCAACCCTAATATTCTCCTTCTTAAATATGATAAAGGTAACACCTATGTTATTATGAAATCCTCATATTACCATCGTAAGATGATGAATCTTCTTTCCTCCTCTTCCTACCATCCATGATAAAAAAACTCCCTCCAATTCATCTCTAGTAAGGCCACCAAAGCTATCAAATCCTCTTCCCTTGACCCCACCAGCAAAAAGCACCTCCTGCCCCTTAACCTCATTACCCCTAGAATTTATGGGAAACCAAAAATTAATAAGCTTAATATCCCCCTCAGACCTATCGTAAGTGCTATAGGTGGCCCTACCCATGCCCTTTCCAAATGCCTTGCCAAGAAGCTTAGCCTCTTACTCATCCTACATCAAAGACTCCATTAAGCACATCAAGACCCTTAAGCTTGTTAAAAATCACATCATGGTCATCTTTGATGTTGTATCATTATTCACTAAGATTCTTGTCTCTGCAGCCCTTGACCTCATTTCCAAGCTTGTTGACTCTGAAACTCTTAACATCATCAATATTTGTCTTTGCACCACCTTCTTCACCTATGACGAGGTTTCTTAAGAAAAAATTGAGGGAATAGCCATGAGATCATCCCTCTCCCCTGTTGTCGCTAACATTTTCATGGAATACATCGAAACCAAAGCCCTTGAAACCTTCCACCTCAAACCAAAATTTTGGAAGTGTTTCGTAAATGACACCTTTCTCATCTGGTCCTATGGTATTCCTGCTCTCCGCCAATTCCTTGCACATCTTAGTATCATCTCTTCCCACATTCAGTTCACCATGGAACTAGAAGAAAACCATTACCTTCCTTTCCTTGAAGTCCTTGTCTCACACCTCTTTGATGAATCCCTTTCCCACCAAGTCTACCAAAAAAAGACCCATACAGAGAGGTACCTTCATGCAAGCTCCCACCATCACTCTGGTCAAAATTTTGCTGTTCTTGAAACCCTTATCTCCTGAGCCATTGGAATCTCCTCCTCTCAATCCTTTCCTAAAGAAAAAGCCCATTTCACTAGAGCTCCTAAATCTATTGCATACACCTCTACCCAAATCAATAAAGCTTTCCATTCTTGCACCCATCCCCAACCTAATAACACTTCAAAACCTCCTTCCCTATCCAAGGTAACCCTTCCTTATACTCAAGGAGTTATCGATCATCTTTCTATAATACTTCAAGTTGTTGTGACCATTGGAATTTTTTTACAAGCCTGTGAGTTTGTGAAAAACTCTAAATAGAAATTACTGAGTTGGCTGATCAAATGGAGTTTCTGTGCAGATATGCTTCAGTCTTTGTGAAAGAAATATTGTCTTGAAGGAAGGAAATTATCTTAGGGAGAGTGCTAGAGGTGATACTAGGCTTAATGGTTGGGAGGATAATTATTCTTTCCTTAGTAATTTCCTGTGGCTACCCACTAAATCTCGAACAAATAAGTGTTTCTATGAAATATTCTTATAATTGCATCTATGATATGATTACGTGAATGATATCTATGAAACGTTTTTGTGACTTGCATTTTTGGATTTTTTTTTTAAATGGTTGGGTCACAAGTCTAAGCGAATAAAGTGAAACATTAGTAGGCTGATAAGAAATTTGATACTTTGTTTTTAATTAAGATATATAGAAAAGGAAATATTAGACTACCCCTTGGTTCAGTCGTACGGTGCCACTAACTACGGGACAATTATGAGTTTCAATTAAAAAAATGAAGACTGATGTAGAGTGTTTTCTAATTCTACAAAAATATTGTCATTAATCTTTCATTAAGGAGAAATTATACAGTTGTGAGAAACTTATACTAAATATAAATTTGAATACAAAAAGTAACACAAACAAATATTGAAATTAACACCTTAATCTATGATATAAGTATGCATGCAGGTAACACAACACTATTTAAACATTATAGGGAAAAGTACGTGCGTAATTTTATTTCAACAAAAAGGATCATAATATTTTATGTTACTCCAAAGCGAACTCTGGTTACTTTCGAGGTCATTCCTCTAAATAAAAATAACAAGATATGAAACAATGCTTGAAATTAATACTTAACCTTCAATCATTTTTTTGAATTTAATACATTGTCTGTAATAGGTCATTATAACCATTATTTTGATTAGTTACCATTAAGGAGAAACCCTTATGACTATGAGGAGTTTGGGTTAGTTCTCGGGTTGGGCCAGGCTACTAGCAACATCAGAATAGTCCCTCAACCTTGCAGAAGACCAATTAAATATCTTCTAAGTGAAATGGTACCACTATTGACACAGGATTAACTGTGAATAATAATTGGACGCACTAATATGAGACACTTATGAGAATCACAGATGGGAAATTCATATAATTTTTTTTATAGTGAACTTCATATGGAAATTGAAAACCTATTGTTCTTATGCAACAAATTCAAGAAGGGAAAATATGAACTCTATTATCTAAGAACAAGAATGGGCTTACGATAGGTGATACTCGTGTCATCAAAATAGAATTACCATCACAATATAAAATAAATAAGTTGTTTCCTCGGGGATTTTTGAATCCACCAAGGAAATACACCATGAATTTCTCTATGTAACTTGAAGAGGAAGTATCATAATAACATAGCATTACAAGAGAGAAAACTTCAATCCTTCATGGAGAGCCTTTAAATTTCTAGTCAACAAAGAAAGAAAATTACAGTCACATCTTAGTTAGTGATACTCTGACTCATAAGTTATAATTTACAACAAAATTATCATTTTTGAGTATGGTAGTGCCCTAACAAGGGTTATTAATAATATAAACCATCTGATTTAAAAACCTAGAATAGCCTAGATAACTTAACAACGATAGAAAATTTAAAAAAAAATAGGGAAACAATTGTATTGTACCTAACAAGAAAATAAGTTAGGAGTGAGCTAATCTGTGGTCCAACCCTTTTTCTCTTAGAGAAATGGAAAGGAAATGGGAACTAGAATCTGTAGTAAACTTTACCTACGAGAGAAATACCCAATACTCAGAAATTAGTTCCTTGTGTGCATCAAGCGAAGGAAAAGAGAAACTAAGAAACATGGAAGAGAGTTTACCTGATAAAACCTCCAATTCCCTTGACCAATATGCACACGTGAAAACATCATTTACCTATAATATTCTTGAAAAAGGAAATTAATGAAAATTATAAAATAATAGATTACAACAGGAGTCACATACCATTATTACCTATAGATGAACATCACAGTTGATACCACAGAATAAACAAGGCCTCAATCAAGAACGGAGTATCGGGGTGAAAGTGAGACAAGTGTTAACTCTAAATTTAATATGTAACACATAAACACTAAGAATGAGTTAAAAGAGGCACAAGAACCCTAGCAATTGGATAATAGAAAAATCTATGCTCAGGAGGATGGATAAGCTACCTGACCCGAGACAAATAAACCTGGGGAATAAGGCACCAAGATAACATTCTCCTCCTCCCATGGTTGATGTATGTACAATATTCCAGCATGCATGGTCCTTCGATGTGTCTTGTTGTAACAAAGTGAGAAGAGTGGATCTAGTAGTGGGCCACAATTGTATTCTCTACCAAGGAAATTTCATAGAAAGTGTTGGAAATGGGTGGAGAACAACTGAAACAGCTCGTGGCATCAGGATGAGAGGGTGGTTACCTTTGTAACATCTACCTCCTCATCCTACTATCCATGGAACTGTATTAAATCTGCACCATGGATCAAAACACACATATCGATGTATTATTACTGCCAAATGGTAATGGGCTAGATAACTTCAAGAGGGTTCGTAATGTCTTAGGGTTGCAAATTATATAAACCATAATAAAATAAATTAGAACTATGATGATTGGAGATAATGTACTCAATATTTAATTAGAATGTAAGGTTGGATATCATTTAATCAACTATTTATGTATAGTTTTACTATGAAAAGTATAAGAAATGTAATTGAAGAAATGGTGACCTATCGCGATGGGTGGGTAAATAAGAGAGAAAGGTAAATGTAAAATTGTTATAAGGGTTTGAGGTACGTTACAAATGGTATCAAAGTTGAAGGGGTCAACACTATGGTTTGTTTAAGGGCATATAAAAATAAATAAATAAAATCAAATTTTGTCATGGTTCCGAGAAGGAAGAATCGAAAAATGACAGGACCAAGAATCTGCACCCTCACTTAAATCAATAAGGAGGGAGTTGAGTAAATAACTCTAGTTCATACTTGCTATGTCAATTAAAAAAAAAAGTAGGAAGTACTAGCAACGAATAATAAACTATTTTCTGAAGATTGATTTAACAACACATGATAGGAAAGCAAATCATATTTTCTCACAAGTGAATAACGAATAGATCAATTGCGTAGACAAATTATAAGGTGTATTTAGGGGTAAACTAAACATTTATAAAATGTATACATGTTTGAAAAGAAAGGTGGGGTGTTGCATGAGTAATCACTCAAAAAGGTTATTTGTATAATTGTTGCCATGTTTCCCATGGAATAAAAAAAAAATTTACTTTTATTAAACAAAAAAATTATGGTTTCATACATAATTTACAAAAATAATGATAATAAAATGTTTAAATCTATAATTTTTCGGTATTGTTAACAAGGGGTCAATTACAATGGGGTAAAAAAATCACTAATAATTCATACTTAAATTAGATACAATTGGGAAGATCTGAAGGACATAAATCACCTTGTCACATATATATTGGATAAGAGACTAAAATATAGCTGGGGTAGTGAATGACACAATACCTTGTATTAAATATAAATTTAAGAAAACTCTCACATAAGAGTAATTTTATCTGTGAGTGGGAAGTAATTCGGGTAAAGGGTAAGAGTCTCGAATAGTATTGATAGGTACACAATAAGATATTGGAAACCTATAATAAAAAAGATCAAATTTTCATGTTTTGGGTTGTGAGAAAGTTTTCGGGTTATAATTAATGATAGTATTGTCAAAGGAACTTAGCTCAAGTGGTATGGTTCATGATTTGTGTCCCAAGTGGTGTGGGTTCAAGTCTTGGGCACATGTTGGCCCATGTGGTATTTATGAAATAGTTATGCTAATGGTGGAATAGTGGTAGCGCTATAATTAGGGTTTTAAATGAGACATAATGTAATAATAATAATATATGGATCCTTTTAAAACAGACTAAATGGATAAGATAGCACCTTTTTATGAGTTTGCTAATATTAAAAAAAAAAATAGTAAGTGTATTGAGCCAAAATAAATCTATTCTCATGAATATGAAACATCTATAAAGAAAATGTAGTGACCCCAAATGTAGGAAAGAAATTTAAATAGGATTTGAAATTTTTGTGCTTTATGGATGTGGTAGGTTGGCGGGTTAGGATATTTGTGAATCACGAACTTATAATACCTAACCATTGGTTTAATTTATAACCGTTGCTCGACTAGAAAGTTCAATCTGGTTGTAAATATTATGACTAGAAAATTCTGATGAAAGAAAAAACCTTCTATCAATATTTGAAGTGGAATACAATGATAAAAAAGAATAAATGTAGCTTGGACTCTATGATTAATCTAGAAGATACATTAAGGGTTTATGATATAACCACATCATCTAATTCACTTATTATGAATTTGAAGCCTCTCTTCAACTTTGGAAGATAAGATAATTTTATCAAAGACAACAAAATATATAATAATTAAAAGAAATGACTGGAACAAGTAAATAACATAATAAGTTACATATAGTTACAAGAGAAAATCGAAGTTATAAATAAAATATTGATAGTTTTTTGGCATAAACATTATCTATGGCTATTAACAAGGAAAGAGAAGCATGCAATATGACTTTTACGAATACAAGTGAAGTCTCATTGAGTAGGAGGAACATATGTTATCACACTATAATTATATATGTGGTAGTTGACAAGAACAAAGGGTGCAAGGGGAAGAATCCTGTATTTAAGACGTGTATGAACCTGGTCGCTTTGATGACTAATTTGCAGTATTATAAGGGATGTGATAAAAAATCATGGGAAAGGTGCATTGGAGTTGTTTTGTTGTAATATTTACTAATGTAATTCTAGTATTATCTATTAATCATTTCAAGTTTGTCATCATACTCTACGTTATGGAGGTTGTTCCCTAAAATTTTTATAGTTAATGAGAAAAAAATAAATGAAAGGGTATTAAATAAAGAGAAAACCCTAAATCATAAAAATTTGGATTGAAATTTTTATATGAAATATGGGAGGATAATAAAAGTGATAAGGACCAAGTTCATTTAAACTAAGGACAAATACAATCTCTAGTGAATTGAAGTGATTGTATTAGAATGTTAGTAATGATTTGTTATGTCATTTCAGCTATCAAAACATTATGTTGGTGTCTAAAGAACGGCTTATCAAATTACCAGTTGCCACAAAAAATAATTAAAAAAAAAAAAATCCCCTGAACATAAATAATCCAAGATAGAGGCAATAAATATGGTTATTAAGGGAAGTGTCCCACAGGATAATTAACTATTTCCCATAGTTAATCAAAACTTCTAGTTATTAATATTCCGCCAACCTCATATGTCAACAATACTAAAGTAATTTGTTGTTGGACTAATTGAACAACATGATATGGCCTAATATATAATAAAATAATGGTACTAAGTAACATAATTAAGTTATACAATCAATATGCATGGGAAAATAAGAGAAGGAATTCTTATGACTATACAAAGAATAAAAAAGTGCATGCAACTTACATCAAAAACCTGTAATACAGGATAATAAAAGGGTCAAAATGAGAAATACCACAAGTGCATTCCTGGTGGATGTTGAGGGAAAGTGCTAATCAATAATGGGACTAGCTAAATTTACGTGGAAAAAGTATGCAACAATAATTAGAAATCCTAAGCCCTTCTTAGAAAATCCTAATAGTACCACTTAATATGATAATGCACTAGTTGTAATATTTTGTAAAGGACAAAGAAAAACAAATGTTTTTTGAAATATTATTACCAAGTAAATGAGAACAAAAAAAAATATTGGTTGTTGTTAACAAATAAGTTACAAACATGTTACTGACTCCTCTTGAGTATATACTGTTGACCCTGGTTGGATTTTCATGCAAGTTGGTAACCCTTACTGGGTACAAACTAACAACTGATAACATTTGTAATAAATTTTGACATGCATGAATATATATAAAATAATGTATGATGCAAACTAATTATTTCCATAATTCTTTTGGTTATAGGTTGAACCAAGTGAAGTGTTGGGTCAAATCCTTGTGTAAAGAAAAAAAAAAAAAACTATGTCATAAGTGGTCCAAGGAGCAAGTTTTCAACCATATTATGGCGCGGAAGAAGCACACAAATCTCAAAAAGGATGTCAAATATTTTGTATGAAATGCATATATCAGTCGAACTTAAGGGCGAGGAAACATTGAGCATGATGTTTCACTCGAGGGGAGGGGGAAAATGTAACACTCCTTATTGAATATGTAAATATTCTAATTTAATTTTACTAAAAATTAATTGGTAGGTCGTGATCCAAATAAGGCCTTATATAATGTTAGAAATGAATATTTCATTCTATTAAATAAGTAATATTAGTTATGGTCAACAAAGGAGTTACAGGAAGCTAAAAATGATAAATGAGGATTCAACCATCAGGAAGTTAATGGATATTTACTCCTCTCCCTAGAGATAAAAATATCATTTGGGAAAGGAGAGAGCCAAGAGGGCAAAGAGGAACCGAAGGAAATCAAGAAAGAGAAGAATGAAATTTATTACCAAGACATGATATTTTTGAGACAAGGCACGATGCTTCCATAGGGAAATTATTGAGGTTGTTGTGACCATTTGAATTTTTGTACAGGCCTGCGAGTCTATGA
Organism: Pinus albicaulis; assembly: GCA_034641835.2. NCBI lineage: Eukaryota > Viridiplantae > Streptophyta > Pinopsida > Pinales > Pinaceae > Pinus > Pinus albicaulis. The sequence goes on from CM076569.1 coordinate 617,595,956, forward strand.
AAAACGTTAAATAGAAATTATTGAGTTGGTTGGGGCCAATGGAATTTCTGTGTAGACCTAATTCGGTCTCTGTTCAAGAAATTTTGTCTTGAAGGAAGCGAATTATCTTTGGGAGAGTGCTGGAGATGATACTAGGCTTAATGGTTGGGAGGATAATTATTCTTTCCTTAGTAATTTCTTGTGGCTACCTACTAAATCTAAAACAAATAAGTGTTTCTATGAAATATTCTTATAATTGCATCTATGATATGATATGTGAATGATATCTATGAAACGTTTCTGTAACTTGCATTTTTGGATTTTTTTTTTAAAATGGTTGGGCCACAAGTCTAAGCGAATGAAGTGAAACATTAGTAGGATGATAAGAAATTTGACACTTTATTTTTAATTACGATATGCAAAAAAGGAAATATTATATTATCCCTTGGTTCAGTCGCACGGAACCACTAACTAGGGGACAATTATGAGTTTCAATTAACGAAATGAAGAACTGTTGTAGGGTGTTTCCTAATTTTACAAAAATATTTTCATTACTCGGTCAATAAGGAGAAATTATACAACTGTGAGAAAATTACATTGAATATATATTTGAATACAAAAAGTAACACAAAATAACATTGAACTTAACACCTTAATCTCTCATATAAGTATGCATGCAGGTAACACAAACATTGGTTAAACATTATAGAGAATTTTTTTTCCATAAGTGTTTTTCTAACATAAAGGATGATAATATTTTATGTTACTCTGAAGAGAACTCTCATTACTTCCTAGACCATGTCTCTAAAATAAATTAACAAACGATTAAATAATCCTTGAAATTAAAACATAACCTTGAATTGTTGTTGGAATTTCATGCACTATTTGTAATAGGTCATTATATCCACTACAATGATTAGTGTAAGAGTAGGGAAAAATCATTATGAATCTGAGGATTATGGGTTAGTTTTTTTATTGCCTAAATCTACCTCAGGCTGAAGGAAGGCAGAGTCTAGGGTAACATTAAACCATGCTTAATCTGGTAGCTAGCCCTACCAGATCAGGAGAGGGCTCTCTCCTCGTCAATCTCAGCAAAAATAATCAGTGAGGCTTGAGATGAATTGAAATAAAGGCTGATTTTAGTCTAGGTATATATGTAAAGGAGTTTGATTTGATTTTGGAAGGTGTTTGTTAGATCAAAGGGAAGGGCGAATTTTGGGTCTAGGAAATGATCAGTTTTGCAGAGAGCTGAATGGGGCAAGAAAGGCAATTGTTTTGATGCTTCGAGTTTGAATGCAATGGATAGCTCAGACCAGTGAGGGGTTGAAGAGGGAAAGAGGCTTTTAGGAATCCTCTTCAGACAGTTGAAAACATATAAAATTAAACAAAACTTCAAGGTAGAGCACTGCAAATCAAATGAATTCCACCTTTATGACTTTTTTGTTTAACTTAAGAAGAAATGAGAAGGAAGATGATACATATGAAACATCAGTAAAATTACAATCACAGAGAGAAACACACCATCAAAACATAGAGCCACATGGATCCCAAAGAGTGCTGCAAACCCTGGTCTATTCCTTTGCCAAAATGCAGAGATGAAATGTACAATGAAGCTCAAAGCAATCCTAAGTGTCCAACCCTGAAAATGACTGAGAAACTACAAGATATAGACAATCATAACTCATCCCCATGCCTCTAGGGGTCGATCTAACTATTTTAGGAGCTCTTTCAACAAGATGTAAACTAAGAACTGGAAAATAGGCAGTGGAACAACTTGCCTCTATAAGATAGGAAACTGATTCATTCAGTTACAATTCACCTTTTAATGAATGAATCTACTTACATGAGTTAAAATTTTTCAAAATTACATCAAAAGTCATGAAATTACATCAAATTACATCAAGATATTTAAATTTGGAGATAGAAAATTCAAAATGGGCAAAACTAGGTGAAAAACAGAGTTACTGAGTGAAAAATGAGCCAAAATCCCTAATGCGCCCGCCTGAAATCTCTATGCGTCATGCAAATTTGGAGACGATTTTGAAGGCCTTCCCGGTGTTGAAATTGAGCACAGGATAGCTCGTTGGAAATCTCTTCTTGTAAAATTTCCAACCCAAGTGGAATTTATGAATTTGGTTTCCATTTGCCCCTCCAAAAATGAGTTTTCCCAACACTGCTTCCTGTGTGTCCAAAAAGGAGTAGAAAGGTCATTTTTAGGGTGTTTCTGACCCCTCCGGCAACCCAAAACTTGTCAAAATATTTGGGTAATGGGTAGGAATGCATAAATTTTCATGAAAATTCCAAAAATACAAAGTTTTACCCAAGAGGAGCTCCCAATCATAAGCGCGCGCCAAGTGGCGCGACACGTCGGGCAGGAAAATTTGTGTTAAGGCCAAAATATTCAAAATTGACAAAATGTGTCCCAAATTTCTCGAAATTTGGGCTGAATGTCCACCATCATGTGCTATCCTGGGTGAAGGAAGCTTTGGCCAAAATTTGGAGTCTATCATGCCTTTTGCGATGCTTTAATGCCCTCTTTAACTTTGCCTTCAGGATCTTGATTTGTGCCTTACAAACATGATTTCTCTCCCAATAATGACTCTTCATGTTCCTTAACATGTTATTTTCCTTGTTGGCCTTCTCCAAAAACTTCTCCAAATGGGCCATTGTGAGAAGATAAACAGCGACGAGCGGAGAAAACAAGGTGGAGAATGGAAGTATTTGGCACAAAACTAATTTCAAAACCCTAAAGGGACCGAGACCGAACTTGGCATGAACTTACTTGAACAAGAAGGGACCGAGTCGATTTGAATACTTGGAAGAAATAGCAATGAATTTTCTTTCTGCCATGTGTGTCGTGTAGCCAACCCAGTGTGCCGCATCCTTCCAATGCACCGCGCTGGAGTAAATTTGCACATAGGGAGCCAACCCAACGCGTTGCGCTCGCTCGATGTGTCGCGACAATCACCCAACGCGTCGCGCTCGGAAATTTCAACACAGTTTGCCCTCAAATTACTTGTTTCGACCTCCACAATTTCTCCTTGGCTTAATCTAGTTTGCACACCATATATTTGAGCACATTTTGAAAATTTGGAGAATTTTATGGTTAAATTGGGCTTGCAGCGCTATGTCTCGCGCCACAAGCCCAGCACGTTGCGCCCTTTTTTAGGAGGATTTTGGAGACATTCCCGATGTAAAAATTGGGTGCAGGATAGCTCATTGGAAATATTGTTGCGTCTACTTTCCAACCCAATAGGAATTTTTCAATTTGGAGTTCATTTTCCCTTTCAAAGATCAAATCTCCCAAAACTGGTAAAAATGTGCAAAATGAGGCTGCCTCAAGGCAGAGTGCTGTTGCAGTCAAATTTTGAAGGTCTTCCTCAACTCTAAACTGAGCTCATGATAGCTCATTGGAAAGCTAATTGTGTCTAGTTATCATTTGAATCATAAATAAAGTCATTTTTCCAACCCAGCTAGGAGAAAGCTTGATTTTCCCCAAGTCACTTCAGAGGTGCATCAATTCTCCTGAGGCAACAGTATTTTTGACATTTCGCTAAAACCATGACACCTGTTTAAAAATTGAAGGAGTTTTTTCTTCCTTGGCCTATGGTGGACATAAACCTCTCTCAATTTTCCAAAATGCATCTTTTATTGATCAAAAACATCATTGGAGTAAAACTTATCTCGATATGTGGAATAAGGGATTTGTCAAAATGAAGCTAAATGAAGGCGATAAGGGACTTATAAATTATTGATAAAATTTTGGGAAGTAGGGAGGGATGTTAGGAATCATGGAAAAGTGGAATTTCAGAGATCGAGTGAGGGCAAGGGGTCCAAAAGGGAAAAACGCAGGCCTAGCCTAGAAAATTTCCAAGTTGTAGCAAGAAACTAGGGTTTGTGTAAAAATGAGGAATTTGGGGGATCTCAGTGATGGGAAGTGTTTAATAAGGTACATTAAGGATAGGGAAAGGTGTATGAACATCAAGATACAATTTTTGCTGATGATTTGACCATCCAAGAGAAATTACCTCCAAAACCCTAGGAGAGGGAAATGAACCTTACCTAGGCACAACTGAACCATGAACAAGGTGTAAAATGACCCAGTGGGACTTGACATGATGATGAAAACCCTCTAAATGATGGTACACTCAGCTGAATGGTGACATTGACTGACATTTGGACGACTTTGAAAGGAGTAAAAGCAAGCCCTAGACCTAATACCTAGTGACCAAATTTTACTTGAAGACTCACTGAAATGAAAAAATTTGACCTTGAAACCTTAAAATAACTTTGTAAGAGCATGTTTTATCACTGGAGGAAGGCTTCAAATACTAACACTAACATTGGCTCCAATGGGGATGGTAGCTCCTTGGAGGTGCCAAGAACGACAGATCTTTGGGAGAGCAGACAAGTGTCTTCATCCATTGGGCAATGGAATAAAAAACTCAAGCTAAAATGCATGATTGAAAACTGACACAAGCTAACTTAATAACAAGACCAAAAACTGACTCGCAAATGACTCAAACAACTGACACACCAAAACTGAAATCAGACCTTCAACTTTATAGCCTCCAAACTGAAACTATGTTGAAACTGACTAAAACAAAAATGACTCAAGACCTACTTAACTGAAATTAGTACTTACAAATATTTTTAATGGCAGCAGTCCATTGAGATTTGAGGGCTTCAAATCATGATGACAACCAACTACCTATTGATGAAATATGTACAATCATGTGTAGTGAGCCTTCCAATGTAACCAATCCAGCAGATGGCTACATACCGAAATTCGGCTCTTACTTTTCTCAAGCTGGTAGAACGATGTGCATGTAGGCAACTCAAAATAACCACTGATAACAAGGCTTATGATAATGAACCAGACAACATTTATCTTTTCTGATGCTTGCAAAAGAATGCCGAAAGGATCTTGAAAATCCTGAAGCACTAGTTGGTCTTGAGATCTAGTAGCAAAAATACAACTACTCGCTTCATTCTGATCTGAAAGAACAATTGATTGCCAAGTGATAGGAAGGTACAGAGAGGTATAGGCTTCCTCCATCTAAGTGTTAGCTGTAAGTTCCTTGACCATGAGAAATTCTAGCATATTGTCTCTCTCAAGCTCATATTCCTCAACATCATGGTCTAGGTCATTCTTAAACAGAAAACAATCTTCAAGATTATCAAACATGACAGGCTTATCATCTTCATGAAATAAAATATTATATTTTTGTTGATCTATAAAGCTAATTACAAGACCGTCATCATTTTCAAAAGAGGAAGAAGTTTCACCAACACTTTCTTGACCATGTGCACGCTGCAAATATGCTTTAGCTTGGGCTGTAACATGACCTTTCAGGAGTTGATCTATCTCATCTTCAGACAAAGGAGATAATTATTTTTGTTTTCTTTTACTCAAACAGTGATTGTCTTCATGAAATAACATTTTAAAACATGAAAAACCTGAATGACAGTCCTTAATTCCTTGATCTTCTGACTTTTGAAAACATTTTTGATCATCTTCATATGACATGGCAATCAAATTATCATTTATCACTGAGTTATTGAAAGAATATTTTTCACTTACTTGAACAAAGACATCATCTTGTTTTTCATGAACTGACTAGATTACCTCCTCATGAAGGCTTTGTTCTAATGAAATGAGAACATTTGGTTCAATAACTTTGTCTTCTTCATTCCAGATGATCTCAACAGCAGAGCTCTCCTTCATGGGATTTAGCACAAGGTATTCTTGATCATCACGATCTAAATCTAGATCTGAAATAGTTGTCTTGACTTTATCACATTCTGAAATTGAAACTTGACTTTCCTATATATTGTCTTCTTCTATGGACAGATCTGAAATAAAACCTTCTCTTTCATCATTTTCCATTGTATCGAGATCTTGATCCTGCTGCAAAGTTTCCTGAGCATCTTGATGGGTATCCTCTAAGTTCTCTTTATGCTGGTGAAATGGATTTTTGTACAGAGCCTCCATGATCTCATTGTCCATGAAGTCATCATCTTCATAAAATTTTTCAAGATTTTCAATAAAACTATGAACATGGCTACAACAGTTTTGAACTAAAGTTAAGGATGGATAAGATTCCTTATACCTTTCAAAGAACATGGTATGAAAATCCTTTAAACAGTAAATACAAGCAGGTGGCAAGCTTTCATACCAAGATTGGGCTTCACCTTCCAGAGTGGTCATGAATATCTTCATCAAGCAATATTCAGTAAAATCAACACTCAAATTGCGAATATGTATGTGAAATCTAACCAGATGTAAAGCAGCATCCTTCTTATCATCATCTTTAAACGTAGGAAAATTCCTTTGCCAATCTACCTTAGGAATTTTATTTGGAAAACCTGGAATGTGATCTCGGCTCATGGGAGCATACCTTCGATCCACTGAAACCATTTTTATAAGAATTAATTCACTAAGAAATTCCTCAGGCAACTGATTCTTGAAGAGTAGAGTCATAAACAAATTTTGAAACTTGGGATTCTTAGACACGGGAGTCGCTAGGTGAATGATTTCAGCCTTGCAGTGTCTGATCGTTGTCTACCATCAAAAATTAGATATACCTTGATACATGTATTGGGGAAATTTGCAAGTCAGATGTTATGTTTATAAAACTAGACCAGAGATTGACTGAAGCAGCATTTATCTACTTATGCACTTGCAAAGCAATGTGCAGTTCGAAGGCTACCTGGCATAACTTCAGGCTCCATCTGTAGCTTATAAAAAAAATAACACTAACAAGCAAACCATTTTTTTGTTCCCCAGTATAGTCGCCACTATGTTATTGCCTAAATCTACCTCAGGCTGAAGGAAAGAAGAGTCTAGGGTAACATCAAACCACGCTTAATCTGGTAGCTAGCCCTACCAGATCGGGGGAGGGCTCTCTCCTCATCAAGCTCCGCAAAAATAATTAGTGAGGCTTGAGATGACTGGAAATAAAGGCTGATTTTAGGCTAGTTATATATGTAAAGGAGTTTCATTTGATTTTGGAAGGTGTTTGTTAGATCAAAGGGAAGGGCAGATTTTGGGTCTGGGAAATGATCAGTTTTGCAGAGAGCTGAATGGGGAAAGAAAGACAATTGTTTTGATGCTTCGAGTTTGAATGCAATGAATAGCTCAGACCAGTGAGGGGTTGAAGAGGGAAAGATGCTTTCAAGAATCCTCTTCAGAGAGTTGAAAACATAGAAAATTAAACAAAACTTCAAGGTAGAGCACTGCAAATCAAATTAATTCCACCCTTATGACTTTTTTGTTTAACTTAAGAAGAAATGAGAAGGAAGATGATACACATGAAACATCAGTAAACTTACAATCGTAGAGAGAAACATACCATAAAAACATAGTGCCACATGAATCTCAAAGAGTGCAGCAAACCCTAGTCTATTCCTTTGCCAAAATGCAGAGATGAAATGTACAATGAAGCTCAAAGCAATCCCAAGTGTCCAACCCTAAAAATGATTGAGAAACTACAAGATATAGACAAGCATAACTCATCCCCATGCCTCTAGGGGTCGAGCTCACTATTTTAGGAGTTGTTTCAACAAGATCTAAACTAAGAATTAGAAAATAGGTAGTGGAACAGCTTGCCTCTATAAGATAGGAAACTGATTCATTCAGTTACAATTCACCTTTTGATGAATGAATCTACTTACATGAGTTAAATTTTGACAAAATTACATCAAAATTCATGAAATTACATCAAATTACATCAATAGATATACATTTGGAGATAAAAAGTCAAACTAGCAAAAACTAGGCGAAAAACAGAGTTATTGAGTGAAAAATGAGCCAAAATCCCCAATGCGATGTGCCTGAAATCTCTATGCATCGTGCCACTTTGGAGCCGATTCTGAAGGCCTTCCCAGTGTCCAAATTGAGTGCAGGATAGCTAGTTTGAAATCTCTTCTTGTAAAATTTCCAACCCAAGTGGAATTTATGAATTTGGTTTCCATTTGCCCCTCCAAAAATGAGTTTTCCCAACACTGCTTCCTGTGTGTCCAAAAAGGGGCAGAAAGGTCATTTTTAGGGTGTTTCTGACCCCTCCGGAAACCCAAAACTTGTCAAAATATTTGGGTAATGGGTAGGAATGCATAAATTTTCATGAAAAGTCCAAAAATACAAATTTTTACCCAAGAGGAGCTCCCAATCGTAAGCGCGCGCCAAGTGGCGCGACACGTTGGGCAGGAAAATTTGTGTCAAGGCCAAAATATTCAAAATTGACAAAATGTGTCCCAAATTTCTTGAAATTTGGGCTGAATGTCCACCATCATGCGCTATACTGGGCCAAGAAAGCTTCGGCCAAAATTTGGAGTCTATCATGCCTTTTGTGACGCTTTAATACCCTCTTTAACTTTGCCTTTAGGATCTTGATTCATGCCTTGCAAACATGATTTCTCACCCAATAATGATTCTTCATGTGCCTTAACATGTTATTTTCCTTGTTGTCCTTCTCCAACAGCTTCTCCAAATGAATATTGACCCCCTCAAGCCAAGTCTCTTGATCAGCCTCAATCTCTCGATCAATGGATGTCATCTCGATTTGGCTTCTTTGGGCAGCTTGCCGGTTCTCACGGATATTTTGCAACTCCATGATAGTTTGCTGATCTTCCAACTATTTGTTTCACTGCTCAAGGTAGTTGATAATCCATTGGGCTCTTTGCAACTTGAGGGAAAAAGTGTCTATCTCCGCCTTCTGCTCCTGAATAGTCTCTCTCAACTTTAAGCTTGGGGTGAAAATGTGAAGCTGGGTTACACCTTTTGCCCTTTTCTGAGAAAAATTTTTCATTTTTTTCGGTTCTTCAACTTTCTGCAAACTATAACAATTTTTCTGTGTATAATTTCATTTTGCGATAAAAATAAAAGTTATGAGAAATTTTGTTAGCTTTCTATTACTTATTTTTTGAAATTTTTTTATGCAGATTTGATATGTCAACTTAGCGTTTCTTTGAGTGCGTGTTTCTTAACAATCAAAGGATTCATAAGAAGTCATGTTATGATGCAATATTTTATTCATTGAAAATTTGTGTTTTTGAAAAAACAAAATGTGTTACAACAATCTAGATAGAGTCTATTTTGTTTTTGTCATATTTACAAATTCAATGGATGCATATCATAATTACTAGAATTTTTTGAACTGGTCCAATACGAAAAACTGTGTATTTTGGATATGTTTCGCGTCGCAAGAAATTTCTTAACATATAAGTTATAAACTAAAAATCTAAAAGCTACCCATTAGAGAAGACGGAACAATGTAATGCCCCATAATTTTTCAATTTTTTTTACAATATATTTTGGGAGATACAAAATTTTTATTTCAATGAATCATGACGACCCTCAGAGATTGTTTGCACCTATTTTATTAGAAAAATAATTAAATTTAATAAACGTTTATGAAATTCCATAAAAGTTATATTTCCTGAAAGTAGATTCAATTCTGAAAATGCTTGTCTTGGTTCCGACAGTTAATTAACAACATTTCGTGGAGTTTAATAAGTCCAAATTTGCAGAACCGTTTTCAGAGCCTGGTTTTTGTGTAATTGGTGACGCGTTAGTTCAACCGAACTTTTAGTCCAAGTTCGGCCGAACTATGTTTTCCGCTTATGAGTCGTTAACTCTAACGTCTTAATAGTTCGGCTGAACTTTTTAACAAAAGTTCGGCCGAACTATTGTATAACTCTCCGTCGGTCTGAAAGTTTTGTGGAGCCCCCTACTAAAAACACATTTCGCGTCAATATAAATTGCCGCGAAATGATTCACAATTTTCGCACATTTCGCACACTTCATCTCATTTTACAAAGATCTTGGTTTGAGTTCAAAAGCTTTTCTTCAAAGTTTGGGTTAAAGAGCATTTCTTGGAAGCAAATTGATTTTACAAAATCTTGGTTTGGGTTCAAAATATTTTCTTCAAGGTTTGGGTTTAAGAGCATTTCTTGGAAGCAAATTGATTTTACAATTTTGGGTTTATAGAATTTTTTTGGAGGACATTTCTTGGAGGCGACGTGATTTTGACAAAAAATGTAAAAAATTTCTTGGACATACATTGAAAAGACATTTCTTGGAGGTACGTACGTGTTTTGAGTTAAAGTAAATCTTTTGAATTTTGTTTCATTTTTATAAGGCATTTTTCTCTCGAATTTTTTAAAGTTTGTGTTTTGGATTGGAGTATGTATTTTTTACAAAAAAATTACACTGAATTTTTTTAAATTAAATCTTTTGTAATATTTTTTGTAATTGAGTTATTGTCTAATTTTTTGAAGGAAATTTTTTGAACTTCATACCCTATTATCATGGGAAATCAAAGAACTTGTGCAAGAAAATATGATCGAAAAAGAGACACTGAGACACGTAGAGAAGAAACGAGACAATCTCGCAAAAGAAAGTTAGAAGCCCTCTCAAATACTTAGGAGGAAAATCAACCTCAAGCAGAAATTGAAGCAGGTATGTAAATGTAAATATTATGATCTATTGATATATATTTAAAATTTTCCTAATGTAAAATGTGAAGCTTAATTTTTATGTGATGAACTAGTTTGAAAAATATTTTGTTTAATGTAAACAGACAGAGATATTCCTCAAAATATTGAAGAAGAAAATCAACCTCAATCAGAAAATGAAGCAGGTATGTAAATGTAAATATTATGATCTATTGATATATTTAAAATTTTTCTAATGTAAAAGGTGGAACTTAATTTTTATTTGATGAACTAATTTGAAAAATATTTTTTTTAATGTAAACAGACAGAGATACTCCTCAAAATATTGAAGAAGAAAATCAACCTCAAGCAGAAATTGAAGCGGGTATGTAAATGTAAATATTATGATCTATTGATATATTTAAAATATTCCTAATATTTATTGACATATTTATTAATTTAGTGATTTATTGAATATGTACTATTTTTTCAAATATGTACAGATGAAATCACTATCGATAATGAGATGTTAGAAAATGTTGACACTCACACATATGGAGATAAAAAACCTGACCATGTTATACGATATCGTGTCAACTGCATTTTTAAATATTATTTCTTAAATGAGCGAGTGATAGTTCAAGCTCAAATGTTGAAAGGTCTCCTATCATCAAAGAAATTAAAAGAAGCGACGACACTATTGGGTATTCGAAAATCAACAAAAGATAAAAAAATGAAGGAAGAGGTGATAAAAAATGTGAGTAGTGCTATAAAGTCAATTAAGAGATCTAGAGATAAAGATGTTTCAAATATTGGTAGAGGAATACAGATGGCAATGGTTTCACCAAGTACTCAAGAGAATTGTTTGATAACATCTATGGCACGAGCACTGGGAACCTCGCGAAAAACTCTGAACAAACATCAAAAATTTCTACTGCAAATAGATGTAAATGATGAACTTGCTTGTTGGAGAGCTATTTGTAGGAAACCATACAAAGATAGACTTGGAGAAGATGTTAAAAAAATAATATATGAATATTGGAAGAACAATTCGCGTGTTTCACCAACTTTAAGACATGTGATGGGAAGAAGAATAGCACGAAATCAATATGAAGAACATGAAAAAAATCTCTTGGAAACCACTCAGATAGAGTTATTCAACAAGTTCAAAGAAGAGAATCGTCAAATTCATGTTTCACTCAGTGCTTTTGTTCAACAAAAACCATGGTATGTAAAACCTATCACCGTACACGACACTTGTTGTTGCCGTTATCATGTGGAATTTGAGTTATATTATGACACATTCCTTGATTTCGGTAGAACATTATGGAAGGATTCACCTTCTCCTTCCACTATCCGTGAATTCATATCTCAAATTCTATGTGAAAGAGAAAGCGATGAACTATTTTAGAAAAAGAGATGTGTTGGTGGTAAAAAATGCAATGATTGTGGAAATTTGACTAAATTTCAAAACAAATATCGTATTGATATAAATGATCAATCATTGTCCAACATGAAAGTGAAATGGAAGAGATATGAATATATCGGTACATCGATTCAAGGTGCAAATAGTGTTAAAAGAATCAAATTACGAGAAGACGAAATTTTTTTGATAGACCTTTTGAGAAAGTTTGAGGCAGAAATTTACAAATACACCAAACATTCCCATAGAGCTCGATGACAAGACTTGCAATTCAAAAAATCTCGTGAATTTTTTCCACCAGGGACCATTTTGTCAATGATTGATTTTGCAGAAAACTACACATTTGTTCCACAAAAATAAATTTAGAGTGAATACTATCATTCTGACCAAGTCTCCATGCTCATCCATATTCTATATAGACATGTTGAACAAAATGTCGATCATATAGAAAGCACGAGCGAAAATCGACATATCATTAAAGAATATCACTTTTATATCAATGACGATCGTACACATGATACATGTTTTGTACAACATTGTTTTGGAAGAATTTATGATTCATTGAAAAATTGTGGAATAACATTCAATGAACATTGGATATGGTCAGACAGATGTGCAGGTCAATTCAAATCTACACGATCATTCTTTTGGTTGTGTTGTCTTCATAAGAAAACCTGCATTAAACATTGTTGGAATTTCTTTGAGACTGGCCATGGAAAAGGAGAACATGATGGTGCAGGAGCATGCCTAAAACGAGTACTTCGAAGATATCAAATGAACCACTCTGCACGCCGACTTGTGAATGCTGAAGAAGTTGTTCAATGGTGCATCACTGCTCTAAGCCATGAAATTAACCCATCAAGAGAAGTGCGAAGGTACATTCAATTTAATTTATATTGGAAATCTAATTTTAAACATTGTAAGTTTATCATGCAATGATTAATTTTAATGTATTTTGATATCATATTTACAAATTCTTTTTCTAATTTTCCATATAAATCTTTTTATGGCATATTGGAATCGGAGACGTAGATAGATCAATTGGAAATGACATTGAAACAATAAAAGGGACTCGAAAATTGCATTCAATTCAAACAGAGTTGTCCACAAATGTGTTTGCATTGGATAAAAGAAAATATTATTGTTTTTGTGATGTTTGCATAGACAACACAAAATCCAATGACGTTTGTGAAAAAAAAATGTACGTGAACGATTGGAAACATACAGAGCTAAATACAAAGGGAAAAATCTCTGTTGCAATGTTTGAAGAAATGCAATCAAAGGAAACTACAATATCATCCGATGGTGATCGAGTTTCTGATCTTGTTAGAGAAGGTAACATTTGAATTACTTTCTAATGATTTAAAGATCTAGAAATAAATTTAAATATGCATAATTAAATGTTAAATTTTTATTTTATTGTGTAGGAGATGTTTTTGCTGTAATTGCACCTATTGACAACGATGAAAATGTGAAGTATTATTTGATGCGTTGCACTGAACGAAAAATGAAATTATTACAGAACTATGAAGATCACGGATTTCAGTATGACAGAGGGTCTATTATACTGAAAGGTTATTTTTTCAAACAAACTCATCAAAGTGGAGACTTTGTTTACTTTGAAGACTATGAACCTGATTCCATAAGTTGTCAATATAGTCACTTGGTGTGTGCAACACGCATAAAGTTGATAGAAGTTCAATCAAAGAAAAAATCGAAAATTAAGAAATGGAAAATGTCAAAATCCGATCATGAACGGATTATTGAAGATGGAATTCCATTAGAATTTTTTTAAGTGAAGTGTCCAACAATTTATTATCTTTGGATTAAATATGTTTTAGAACTTCCGGTACTCAACTAAAAATTGAGCTGCTTATGTTATTTGTGGTTTGCACATGTTACAAATTGTTTGGGTACAAGCACGTGCTCTAGTATCAACTGAAAGTAGTTTTTCTATACATGTGCATTGATGAAAAATGTTATATATATATATATATATATATATATATTCTACAATGAAATTAATTTTTCTTGTATATTAATTGTTCTTGTATATGTTTTCCGACCGTATGGTACAGATTATTTCACTTTATTTTGTAAGGTCAGATTCGGTCCCCATATGGCCTAGCCTCCAAGGGACGAGATAACAAGTGGTTGTCCCCACTTGCCCGAATCTCATCTTTTAAGTACAATTTTACTGTTTATGGCAGGCATCTTACATGATGCCCTAGCCAAGGATAGATTCTTTTTGTTTCAAGTTTCCGGTAAAAGTTGTCACCGAATGACCTACTAGGATATTATAAATACTAGCTTTGTAAAATCATTTGGCATTCAGAAAAATTCGAAAGTCTTAGACTGTCAATCAATTTAAAGTATCATTCACCCTAGGGAGTGTAAAATATTCAATGTAGGTTGGTGACGATGCTCACTCCTAGCTTGAAGCAGCTCCAATGAACAATTCTTTAATGAATTCCAATGCAGTAGACCAAAGTTGGTGACCCACTTGGTTTTTCACCCAAGAAATTCCAAGGTAATCTTCTTACCTTTGGCCCCCAAAGCTACAATGGAATTATAGGAACGTAAAGAAAATTTTTTTCACTGATAGGAATTTGGTCACATCCCTTATCTCCCCTTATCAAAAATTTCTTATCTACTACATTATCCAGCATGTACTCAAGATCACTATTTCGTAATTAGAATATCACAATATCATAAGTTCTCACAAAAATACATGGAATGCCATTACGACACTCATCTAACAATGGGGAGCTCAAAACCTAGAAAGCTCCTTGTCCTCTTAATAATAATGTGTTTAATTTAGTCTTTTAGGTGAGGATTAGGTGTGAATCTTGTTTTCACATACAAAAATAATTAATTGTTTAATTCCATAAATTTGATTATTCACCAAAATACATGTCATATCCACTATTTGTCTCTCCTACAAATTCCCATTATTTTATTAAAATATATGATTTTATCTCACCCAACTATCACATGTTCCTAAATTTACTCCTAATTGTTCCCTATGCCCTAAAACTACTCCTAATTGTTCCCTATGCTGCTTTTCCCTTACTTATTTTTAGAAATTTATTTTCCTAGATCCATCATAACTATGGATCTATCAAGAGTCGATAGGGATCAAATATCTAGAGGTGCAAACCTCTTTTTTGAGTGCAAAAATTGAAGAAAGGTTTTCACCTCAAGAGATTTGATCCCTCTCGGCGCTTGATAGATCCGTAGTTAAGATGGATCTAAGTTGGTTTCAATCGTGTGCAACCAAGGAAAAACTATCGATAATATGAGAAACATATGATTAATTTTATCAATAATATGTAAATACATCTAATATTAATATAACCATTTTAAATATGCTAAATATGTTTGAGATTTATCAAGTCATTTTAATTTTAAATTTTCATAGTTACCTCAATTTGTTGAGATGATAAATATTGTAGAATAACTTTAATAATGGAAAATGATCAAATAAAATTTTTGAATGCAAAGTGACAATGTAATAATATTGAATGATAGAATGTGAATAATTAGAATGTAATCAATTACAAATAGCATTTATTGTGATCAATCTTAAACTATTCTCTTCTTCTATTCTTATTGTCACCCTTATTAGTTTTGTCATCTTTCCGTATCGATTATATTAAAAATAAAGTAAAAGTCATAAATCATAAACCATTTAAATATTTAGCTTGAACTCTTGTAGTAAACACCATACCTCAAGTCTCTCTTGCTCTCCAATATTAAAAGGTTTAATTATTATAACACAAAAATCGTTCTACATTGTCAATAATTTTTTGCACTTACACTGAAATCAATGAACACTATTAATCCAATGACTTTACAAGTAATGTACCATCATACATGCAATTATATCAAATCAGAAATCAACATATACAATGAAATCAATGGGGATTGTCTTGTTACAAGTAATATTTCAATTTACCGCATGTGCAAATGTAGATTGAAACCATCCAAAACTTTAAGTTGTAGATTGAAACCATCCAAAAATTTAAGTTTTAAAACCCTTTTGATTATATATTGTGCAACATTAAAACATTAAACATTTAAAGTTCATTAAATATCACATGCAAAATGTAGATTGAAACCATCCAAAACTTGAGTTTTAAAAACTTCACATGCCATGCCAAAATTATAATTCAACTATCCAACAAAAACATTTAACATTAAATATCACATGCCAAATGTAGTTGAGATGACAACATTACTTCACATTCACATGCCAAAAGTACTAAAACCATCCAAAAATTAAATAAAACAAATTATATAATAACAATGTAATAAAATATGTCCAAAAATTGTAAATCTCACTTGAGTATCAAACTGTATCAAGTTTAACAAATTTTAAAACCATCTAAATTTTGCAATCAAATCTACTGTAACTCATGTCCATCAAATGGAGGATCTAGCGTCTGGGTCTCAGTCTGCGCCCTATCCTATGAATAGGAAACCTACATACACAATGCACATGTACTTGAACATTAAAATTTGAAGTTTTAAAAATGAATGAGAATATATATATATATATCTAGAACTTCATGTAAAAAACAAAATATAACAAAAAAATCATGCAATACCTCGTAAGGTTCCCTCTCCATTTGATGAACAGGTTCTCCCATAGGAACATCTGCAGTGGTAAACTGTACAATATACATGTACAGTTAAATATATATATATAATTTATATAAATTAAAAAATTTCAAATGAAAATGCACGTGTACATATATAAACTTATTTTCAATAATATTAAAAAAAGGAACTAAAGACAACTTGTTCAAATGCTGTGGATGTTCCTATCTCCGTCGCTAGAGTCCCCGGATTAAAGAAATCTTCTATAGGAACCTAAATTCAAAAAATTTTAAATAACTCAATATATATATATATATATATATATATATCTCAATTTTTAATGGAACTTTTTGAGGTAGAATATATATATATATATATATATATATATCTCAATTTTTAATGGAACTTTTTGAAGTAGAATATATATATATATATATATATATATAACTTTTAAACATAAATTTTAAACTTGTGAAAAATTGTCCATACTTGTGGCTCATCTCCCAATGAAGTAGAAAGTACATCTCCTAAGGAAGAAGAAGGTACCGCCATCCCAAAAACATCAGACGGAATCGGTACCTGTTAAAACATTTTATCAAATTATATATATACATACATGTACATGTGTGGCAACAATTATTTATTTTAGAGTCACTTAGAAAACACTAACATACATGTGCCAACATATCATGATGGTCAGACCCATCTGCATCATTTGAACCAGAGGTCTTGAACGTAATATTAACATTTTCATCACACATCATGCCTGAGAACTGCAAATGGTGTTTTAACATATAATCATACATTTTTGTTAGATTAATGTACACATACAAATAAATGTATACATGTACATACACCTGTATTTATTACAAATTGTACACATGTATATATAAATATAATTTCAAACCTTAAGGTCACTAACACATACCGTTCCGGTGCCCTCTTCCTCATGAAAAATTAGGTCTTGCAGACCATTGCGACAATTTATTGCATATGTTCGGAGATCTTCAACATTCATGTTGTAAATCTCCCCATATGTATGATAAACAAAATTGGCACATGCATTTTCACGTGCTCTTTGTCGATTTAAACAAAGATCGACTCCACTCAATCCGCTATGAACATTGTCGATCATAACATCTCTTGCTTCATGACTTATTTGAGAAGTCGCATCCATCTCTGATCGCAGGCTTTCGACTTGAAATGGTCGACTCACCAATGGCAGCTCAGGGCGAGGCAAATCCACATCTCGCTTAGTGCCCTTACGTTGATATAATCGACCTCTCCTCGGGCCAAAAAATTCTGAAGGAAGGTCATTGTAGTCGGGTTTCATACCCAAAAAAAATCTGCATAAAAAATTTGTGCAAAATAAACAGGAACCTCATCATTCCATGGAAGCCTTCCAAAGGCCGCAAGATGTCGATCATATAAATAAGCAGCTTTGTCTGGGTGCTTGAAATACTGCACCTTTAACATTTTTTTTTTTGGCCCTTCCTTATAATTAAACATTGACTTGGCATCTGCTCTTGTAACTCTTTGTTTTATGTCCTGCCATTTATCGGGACCTATCACTGTTTCTTTTCTCTTTCTCATCAGTTCTAAAAATGAATCAGTCGTTGGCCCCAAATTTCTGTACACATTTACCATTTCACCCAATGAATGTGTAACTATTTTGAGGCTTTGTCTACTCTCAGCAGGTAGAGACAAAGCCTCGAGATCTCTTTGCAATTTTGCATGAAGGCTTTGACACCCTTGTAAGGTGCATTCCGCCATGTTCGTTTCCCATGGTATATCAGTAATCTCAGCTGGATAAGTTGTGCTAGGTTGACAGCCTTCTTCTTGAATGTAGCGCACTGCCCTGCGTCTATTTTGACCACTGGCTCGAACATTTTCAGCCTCTGCATCAATATATATAAAATTTCGTATATTAGAAAAAACACGTGTAAAAAAGTTGTACAAATTTAATGAAAAAATATTGAAATTGATGTCAGCCTTGATGTTGTTGGTTAACATCATCTCCAACATGACCTTGCTGAGAACCAACCCCAGAATGACGTTGTTGAGAACCAGACCCACAGTGACCCTGTTGAGAACTAGCAGCTATTGATTAGCCTTCGAGGGAATAAATATCACCCCCTTCCCGCAACCTGCTACCACTCATACCTCAACCGCTTGAACCTTGGCCATGCTCCATGGATGGAGTAGAAACCCTTCTCCTCTTGCCTCCTAAAAATTAAAATATGAAACTTATTAACAACTAATTTCACTCACAAAGTTAATAAAAAAATCAATTCCATATGTACACACATGTATGGAGATTTAAGATTATATTTAAATACCGTGAACATCCTCTGATCCCTGAACCTCCATATGGGATTCAATTGATCTTCGTCTTTCATCCTCCATGATATATATCTATTGGTCGACATTCACAAAATAGATTTCAAAAAAACAATTTGTAATTTAGTGTACACAAATTATGTAGAACACAACTTTCAAAGCAATAATTGATCATGTGTGAAACTAAATTTAATCGAAAAAGATATTATAAAAATGATAAGTTCACCAAATTGCGCTTTACATGGTGGGAGCACACTTGGTATAAAATTTCCTACTTATACAATTTATTTTGTGGAAGAAATGACACATCTACATAGTTTACCTTAAAGTAGTTGTGTTTTACGGATATTAAAATGAAGAACTTCTATTTAGATCCATTCCAGAGATTGACTGTAGGGGCATTTACTAGATATGTCACCTTTCATAAAAGATGAGATCCAGAGGCTACCTGGCCCTTTACAGACTTTGCCTATAGAACTTGTAGAAGTAAACACTAGAGGCATTAAAAATATCAAAGAATGTTTTCATGCTCAGACATGGGAATGTGTCTCTTTCCCTACGCAAAAAAATAGTTCAAGGTAGTTAATCTTCATAGACATGTCATCAAGCAAGTCAATGTGATCATCCCCAACTTAATTTTTATGAAATTAGGCTTGGAATCCTCTACAACCTGGTGGATGGAGTTGAATGGGAACTAGGTTGAAAGGCCTTTATAAAATACATGCTAGTGAATAACACTTACTAGGTTATGCCAACAAATAAAGTGGGAGAAATGTTTTCTCCTCGAGGTTGTCCAATTGGGTGTGTAATACCAACTTCACACATTTCCTCACAGGTTTCTCTCTTAGGTTACAAATGTTTTCCACCTTATTAGTTATATATTTTTCAATTTCCCGAGGATTCCTTGATTTTTTTCTCCTACCATATCCCTCTCTCACTCCCCAAATTATTGTCATCAAACATGCCCCATTGAGGATCTAGAGCAATGTTTGCACCATACTTAGAACTGTCATTGCTGCTAATTGAAATTGGAGTCATGTATACTAGATTGCTTTCTTAAGTGGCTCTTACTTGGAAAATATCCTAAGATGAGTTTGACATGATGGTTATATGAGGTTGGAAGCTACTTAGTGTAATTTTCCTTAAATCTTCAAAAAAACAGAGCAAAAATGTCATTTTCGATCATTTTTTATTAGCTTCTGCATACAGCAAATGTTATCACAATTGCAACACAATCATGTTCCATGAGAATGAATTATGAATTTCACAAGCCAAATGGAAAGGAAATTTGCATTCATTTAGGCAAAAGAAGGCTATGACATTAAGGTCCATGCTAGAAAAAATTATGCAAATAAAGTTGCTAAGTCTTGATACTTACCATGTGTTTCAAATCCATAACGAAGGTTGGCTTTGAGAGTGTCCTCTCAAAGCCCTGTCTTGAGATGAAATTTAATTCAATGTCTCTTAGAGTTGCAAGGTGGAATTGATAGAACTATTTGATTTCTTTACCATAAATGGATCAACTGAAAAAACTGAAAAAACTTATTTGTCATATTATATTTTGATGCTTATAGAGTGAAAAAACTGAAAGAATCAACTTGTAGGGTCATTTTAATGGTGGGTGGAGAATTGGGGTCTAATTTCTTTTGGAGTCATTTTGAGGTATTAAATGACATTTCTGGGGGTCAAATGATTATCCCTTGTGCCAAAATCTTGACCATTATTCTACACTTAAAGACATATCCATTGGTGCAAGAAAAACATCAAATGACGTTCATTCAAAATTTATGACTTTAGTAAGTTGACCTATCATGTTGACCAGGTCATGGTACGAGATAATGACATTTTATCCCCATTACTCATGCATGGCAAGCTAGCTACATGTGGAATTTTAACAAGACTCTATAAAAGGTCTAAAATCACAAACCTCGTTAATGGTTGACAGAGTCAAATCTTACACCTAATTGGCTATCACGCTATGTTAAATACTTGACCACTAGGAGGAATAAGAGTTCCATTTTTTGTTATTGTATTTTGTTCCATAGTTGAAAATACAACTAGGAGTGTAAAGTTAGAGAGAAAAATGTATGAAGTTAAGTTTTTATAGCAACCTTACACGCTAAAATTCAGTAGCTAACTCTAGAGCATGTTTACATTTTAGTGTTGTTTTTCTCCCGTAAGGATTTCCTAGGGAAAAAGGAGTCTAGAGCATCATTACTTTTTAGGGTTGCTTGTCTCCCATAAGGATTCATAGGAAAATAATTGTATTGATTGTCTAGAGATATATGTATGTGTTTGTTTCATTATGTTCTCTATTTCTTATGTTGTGTTTCATTATGTTTTATATTTCTTACATTTCTACCCTCCTATTTCTCTTTCCAATCAAGGTTTATAAAATAACATGAGAAGCAACATGAGACTTGGAACAATCATTTTCATTATCTATATGGAAGGCAAGAAGGATTATATACCCTTAAGCTTAAACTTATGTAGTTTGTCAATTTTTATCATATATTTTCTGGTAAGCGTAAATGTTTTTTTATCTATAGTACAAGTCATGAGTTCCCCAATTTTACCTTATATGTAAAGCATGATTCTAGGATTACTACAATTTGTACTTGGTTTTTTATTGTGATGATGCCCTGTCTCAATCTAGACATAAGTGATGATGGTCTTCTCCAAATAAACTCATGTATCATCATTAAATTTATACAAACATTTCAAGTTCATATTTTCTTTCATAAAATTCTAGGAATATTAGAAGAATCAGTAAAAAGTGAGATAACCATATCAATATGCCCCCCATAATTCATTTTATAAAATATAAATTTGTAAAATCCCTTTCGGTAATAATGGCCACTATTAATTAATTAAAAAACATAATATATAATAAAAATTTGAGAAATAAAATTTTTGATGAAAATGTGCTATGAAAGTAAAGGTTTAAAGGAAAACATGTACAAGGCATAGTTGAGCCAAATTATTATCTATTTATTGAACTAGAAAGGACATATAATTATTATACATGTTTAATTTACATTCAAATGCTTCTTTGATTTATCTCCTATAGCTTAATGTAATGCTAGATATATAATTTAAGTTGAAGGCCCATGAGATAAATATGACTTCTACGTGACATTTGTATTGAATCATCTATTTGTTGTGTTATATGAACATAATTGGTGCGCATATCTAAAGATTCCAAATGCTCATTCAAGACCATATGTTATCCTCATCTAACTTAGCGAGGGATTTGCAATACTATATTTGAGTTGGCTAGCTCCATTTCAAGATATTATGGTTATCCAAGAGGGGATATAAAAAATGAAAAGAAGGATGTTGTTGTAGGTTATCCAAGTCGGACATAGAACCAGTGGAAAACCTAAGGAAAACCTATGTTTCCAGGTCGAACCTTTGTAGAGGTTCCAGTACCTGAGAGTAAAATCCAGTTTGGGGCTGTTAAATTCTAACTGTACTGGTAATTATGATAGGGGGGAGAAATAGGATGTAATTTCCTCTTCTCATGGTTGGGAGTCTTGTTTTTCATGTGGATTAAACCAAACATATTGTACTTATTAAATGAGGACATAATTATTACACATTTTTAATTTACATTCAAATTCTTCTTTGATTTATCTCCTATAGCTTAATGTATTATGCTAGATATATAATTTAAGTTGAAGGCCCATGAGATAAATATGACTTCTATGTGACATTTGTATTGAATCATCTATTTTTTGTGTTATATGAACATAATTGGTATGCATATCTAATTTACATTACTTTAATATGTCATGCTTCTTTAATTTATCTTTTATAGATGACCAAAGCATCCCTTTTTAATCTATCCCTTTTGACTTCAGATATGTGGGCAATATTCATCTGCATATTTTTCTATCATAAAGTAGTGAGTAAAATTGTATTCCATTTGTGTCAATGTTAAGGTTAAGCACATGGATTAAAGTTGTATATATTAGATGAGGAGGCTATGTATTACATATGGTCTTGAATGAGCTTTTGGACTCTTTAGATATATATCTAAAGAGTCCAAATGCTCATTCAAGACCATATGTAATCCTCATCTAACTTAGCCAGGGATTTGCAATACTATATTTGAGTTGGCTAGCTCCATTTCAAAATAATATGGTTATCCAAGAGGGGATATAAAAAATGAAAAGAAGGATGTTGTTGTAGGTTATCCAAGTCGGACATAGAACCAGTGGCAAAACCTAAGGAAAACCTATGTTTCCAAGTCGAACCTCTGTAGAGGTTCCAGTACCTAAGAGTAAAATCCAGTTCAGGGCTGTTAAATTCTAACTGTACTGGTAATTGTGCTAGGGGGGAGAAATAGGATGTAATTTCCTCTTCTCACAGTTGGGAGTCTTGTTTTTCATGTGGATTAAACCAAACATATTGTACATAGTAAATGAGGACATAATTATTACACATTTTTAATTTACATTCAAATTCTTCTTTGATTTATCTCCTATAGCTTAATGTATTATGCTAGATATATAATTTAAGTTGAAGGCCCATGAGATAAATATGACTTCAATGTGACATTTGTATTGAATCATCTATTTGTTGTGTTATATGAACATAATTGGTACGCATATCTAATTTACATTACTTTAATATGTCATGCTTCTTTAATTTATCTTTTATAGATGACCGGAACATCCCTTTTTAATCTATCCCTTTTGACTTCAGATATTTGGGAAATATTCATCTGCATATTTTTCTATCATAAAGAAGTGAGTAAAATTGTATTCCATTTGTGTCAATGTTAAGGTTAAGCACATGGACTAAAGTTTTATATATTACATGAGGAGGCTATGTATTACATATGGTCTTGAATGAGCTTTCGGACTCTTTAGATATATATCTAAAGAGTCCAAATGCTCATTCAAGACCATATGTAATCCTCATCTAACTTAGCCATGGATTTGCAATACTATATTTGAGTTGGCTAGCTCCATTTCAAGATATTATGGTTATCCAAGAGGGGATATAAAAAATGAAAAGAAGGATGTTGTTGTAGGTTATTCAGGTCAGACATAGAACTAGTGGAGAAACCTAAGGAAAAACTATGTTTCCAGGTCGAACCTTTGTAGAGGTTCCAGTACCTGAGACTAAAATCCAGTTTGGGGCTGTTAAATTCTAACTGTATTGGTAATTGTGCTAGGGGGGAGAAATAGGATGTAATTTCCTCTTCTCACGGTTGGGAGTCTTGTTTTTCATGTGGATTCAACCAAACATATTGTACATATTAAATGAGGACATAATTATTACACATGTTTAATTTACATTCAAATGTTTCTTTGATTTATCTCCTATAGCTTAATGTATTATGCTAGATATATCATTTAAGTTTAAGGCCCATGAGATAAATATGACTTCTATGTGACATTTGTATTGAATCATCTATTTGTTGTGTTATATGAACATAATTGGTACGCATATATAATTTACATTACTTTAATATGTCATGCTTCTTTAATTTATCTTTTATAGATGACCGGAGCATCCCTTTTTAATCTATCCCTTTTGACTTCGGATATGTGGGCAATATTTATCTTCATATTTGTCTATCATAAAGCAGTGAGTAAAATTGTATTATATTTGTATCAATGGTAAGGTTAAGCACATGGATTAAAGTTTTATATATTAGATGAGGAGGCTATGTATTACATATGGTCTTGAATGAGCTTTTGGACTCTTTATATATATATCTAAAGAGTCCAAATTCTCATTCAAGACCATATGTAATCCTCATCTAACTTATCCAGGGATTTGCAATACTATATTTGAGTTGGCTAGCTCCATTTCAAGATATTATGGTTATCCAAGAGGGGATATAAAAAATGAAAAGAAGGATGTTGTTGTAGGTTATCCAAGTTGGACATAGAACCAGTGGAGAAACCTAAGGAAAAAATATGTTTCCAGGTCGAACCTTTGTAGAGGTTCCAGTACCTGAGAGTAAAATCCAATTTGGGGATGTTAAATTCTAACTGTACTGGTAATTGTGCTAGGGGGGAGAAATAGGATGTAATTTCCTCTTCTCACGGTTGGGAGTCTTGTTTTTCATGTGAATTCAACCAAACATATTGTACATATTAAATGAGGACATAATTATTACACATGTTAAATTTACATTCAAATGCTTCTTTGATTTATCTCCTATAGCTTAATGTATTATGCTAGATATATAATTTAAGTTTAAGGCCCATAACATAAATATGACTTCTATGTGACATTTGCATTGAATCATCTATTTGTTGTGTTATATGAACATAATTGGTACGCATACCTAAAGAGTCCAAATTGAGAAATAAAATTTTTGATGAAAATGTGCTATGAAAGTAAAGGTTTAAAGGAAAACATGTACAAGGCATAGTTGAGTACAAGGAATAGCTGAGCCAAATTATTATCTATTTATTGAACTAGAAAGGACATATAATTATTACACATGTTTAATTTACATTCAAATGCTTCTTTGATTTATCTCCTATAGCTTAATGTAATGCTAGATATATAATTTAAGTTGAAGGCCCATGAGATAAATAGGACTTCTATGTGACATTTGTATTGAATCATCTATTTGTTGTGTTATATGAACATAATTGGTACGCATATCTAAAGAGTCCAAATGCTCATTCAAGACCATATGTAATCTTCATCTAACTTAGCCAGGGATTTGCAATACTATATTTGAGTTGGCTAGCTCCATTTCAAGATATTATAATGTTACATTATTATTTCTATAGATTTTGATTATGGTAGTAAAATGTTACAAAAAATCGGAAACTACAAATAATATTATTCTAGATATATGTAAAAAGGACATGGTAGAGAAAATCAAACAATATTAAACTTTTCATAAATAGTTTAGATATAAATACATTTTCTAAGATTGTAAATTCCAAGGCTTAAAGCAATAGTTTTTCTAATAATTTTTTTTAATTAATAAATACAAAAGAAGCATTTTCAATCAAAATCACATCCAACATATAATAAAAATAATAAAAACAATTTAAAACTTCATACACTATGACATTACTATGGCAAAGAGCATAAAAATATACAAGAAAAAAAATCCTTTTATATAATAATGGAGAGCTTCAAATATACAAGAAAAAAAATATTTCTGCCTTCTTGTATCCTAGAGAAAGAGTTGCTCAAACAATCATATTTTAAAAAATTAAAACTTGGAGAGAATCATCTATTTTTGAATTTCAATTATATAAAAAATTAGTCAAATATTTCAAATCTGTTTTTTGGCTAGTTACAGAGTGTAGGTGCAGTTCTAACTAGAGAGAGACTCCAAGAAGGGGTTTCAAGAAAGAACAAGTTTCCAACATTCCAGTCAAGAAGGGAGGAAAATATTTCCAACAAAAGAGGCAAGAAAAAGTTCCCTAGTGGTAGTGCTATGCAACCCAGTTAGTCAGTGCATGTTGCAGGCAAGAGTGCAAGTAGCTGGTAGTCTCCAAAGAGAGTTTCTAGAGGTAGAATGAGTTTCCCAAAAGTAGTACTACACATTTTATTAGGTAGGACTGCATCTAGCATGGAGAAAATCATTTGATTTAGAATTTCAATTATATAAAAAATTAGTCAAATATTTCAAATCTATTTTTTGGCTAGTTGCAGAGTGTAGGTGCAGTTCTAGCTAGAGAGAGACTCCAAGAAAGGGTTTCAAGAATGGGACTTTGAACATTGTATCTGCTTGGGAAATGTGTCTCAAAGCAATATTTTCGGTCAAATCATTGTTTTCAGAATAGTGGCTATCATAAAAATCTGCTATGTTCACTGCAAAAATTTATCTTCAGGCCATCACTAGATTTTAAAAGGATAAATTCCAATAAAAATCTTTTAAGAGCACGATGACAGCTATCATAAAAGATTTCGAACTAGAGTGAACCTACAGAGTTTCCGCATTCGGCATTCAGCATTCGCATTGGCATTTTTCGAAAGAGGCGACATTTGACATTTCACAGCTACAATGCTTTCAAACATTGAGTTTCACCCCAACGAAACGTCCATATGACGATGAGTGAGAGCGTGGAGCATATGGTTTAGTTGGCATTGCCATTTTTCTTCTAGATATGATAATAGGATATAAGTTGATGTGGATGTTGGCACTGGCAGAAACCTCTCACTTTCGCGTTGGCATATGTCCCTTTTGGGGACAGATTTTCAGCTTTGATATGTAACCAGGCCACAAACTTTGGCCTTTGCTATTGAATTACGCCAAGTCACTCACCTTTCGGCTTCCACTATTTGTGGTCTGATGTAGAAATCGGGCTCCAATATTTCGGAATCCACCCAATTGTAATCAATTTTTACTACTATACTAGACTCTCATCATTACATGCTCAACCAGCCAAATACGATTAACAAAATTGTAACTTGGTAGATCACATATCATGTATTTTGTATTTAGTTAAAAAAAAACCTAACATTTTGGATAAACCCTTCACTCATTTTCCAGAACAGAAAACCATAACCAATATATTTCAAAATGACATTTAAATTTGACATTTCAATGTAATTCAGCATTCGGCATTCGGCATTTTTCGAAAGTAATTCGGCATTTAAATTTGACATTTCAATGTAATTCGGCATTCAACATTCGGTGAGAAGTTTGGTGACATACCCGAGCGGGGACGGTAGGAGCACCACGGCGGACGGCAGGAGCACCACGAGTGGGGATGACAGGAGCACCAAGACGGACGGCAGCAGACATAGCGAAAAAACACGCGCGCACAACGAAAACTATAAACTGTCAAAACTCACGGGCGATTTATTTAT
The DNA here is from genome assembly GCA_034641835.2 of Pinus albicaulis. Lineage (NCBI taxonomy): Eukaryota > Viridiplantae > Streptophyta > Pinopsida > Pinales > Pinaceae > Pinus > Pinus albicaulis. The sequence continues at coordinate 617,623,545 of CM076569.1, forward strand.
AGAAAATAGTTCGGCCGAACTATTTTAAAAGTAAAACTTTGGCCGAACTCATAGTTTGGCCGAAGTTTTTTAGAAGTTTGGCCGAACTTTTGTTGCCAGTTTTCCAACCTCCGGCAAAAATTCTGTTTGCCCACACCGTCAGTGTGCCGTCAATCTAAACGGAATCACGAGTTCGGCCGAACTTTATAAGAAAGTTTGGCTGAACTCTTACAAAGTTCGGCCGAACTTTGAAAAATGTTAGGCCGAACTATTGTTGAAAAAAAAATTCCGCCCCCGATTCTCACAAAAGTGTAACCCAGCTTCATGTTTCTGCCCCTTGGTGAGCTCAAATCCTCATCAATGAGTATGAAATCTATATCATGGCCTCCTGAAGGCCCCTCATCTTGCATGGGCCTCTTACCTCTGTCCTGCACCTGTACCTGTGCTACTGATGATGGAAGTGAGACCCCTTCTACCCAGGGTGGAGATAATACTCACCTGGATGCTGCAAATAACCCTCTAGTGCCTCTCTGATAAGTGACATACACTGGCACACTATTAGTCTCTGTCTCCATGATTTCCAAGGTCTATATTGTCTTGGATGAAAATGAGAAGTTTGGTGTCTTTGATTTTGTTGCCAAATATGTGGTAACAAGTGAGGGACTATGGAGGGATAGGGTAGTGGAAATGATAGACTATTGCCAAGTGAAATTTGTCAATTGAAGATTTTTGGAGCAGTTACTTGGTTTCTTGAGATATCCTTTGGGTTTGGGAAAATTTACAATTGGGATGTGGATAATGGGAATGGGATAGGAATGAGTGACTTAGGGATATAAGGGAATAGGGGAAATGGGCTTTTGTGATAAGATAAATAGTGACGAGGGGAAAAAACAAGGTGGAGAATGGAAGTATTTGGCACAAAACCAATTTCAAAACAATAAAGGAGACAATCCTCAAACAAGCTAACAGGGTTTGATTTTTTTTGTATTCAAATCTTCACAAACAACACCGAACACATGTCATGGGCAATGGAGTGGTTTCATGAACTTACTTGAACAAGAAGGGACCAAGTCGATTTAAGACTTGGAAGAAATAGCAATGAATTTGCTTTCTGACATGTCTATCACACAACTAGCCCAGTGTGCCGCATCCTTCCAATGCACCGCGTTGGAGTAAATTTGAACACAGGGAGCCGACCAAATGCATCGCGCTCGCCCGATGCATCGCGACAATCACCCAACGCGTCGCGCTCAGAAATTTCAACACAGTTTGCCCTCAAATTTCTTGTTTCGACCTCCACAATTTCTCCTTGGCTTACTCCAGTTTTCACACCATATATTTGAGCACATTTGGAAATTTTGGAGAAGTTTATGGTGAAATTGGGCTTGAAGCTTTATGCGTCACGCCACAAGCCCAACACATCGCACCTTTTTGCAGGAGGATTTTGGAGACCTTCTCGATGTCCAAATTGGGCGTAGGATAGCTCGTTGGAAATATTGTTGAGTCTACTTTCCAACCCAACTAAAATTTTTCAATTTGGAGTTTATTTTCCCTGTCAAAATCAAATCTCCCAAGACTGGTGAAAATGTGAAAAATGAGGCAGCCTCAAGGTAGAGTGTTGTTGCAGTCAAATTTTGAAGGTCTTCCTCAATTCCAAATTGAGCTCATGATAGCTCATTTGAAATATCATTTGAATCATTTGAATCATCAAGCAAGTCATTTGGCCAACCAAGCTAGGAAAAATCTTGATTTTCCCAAAGTCATGTGAGAGGTGCATCAATTCTCCTAAGGCAACTCTATTTTTGACATTTCTCTAAAACCATGACACATGTGTAAAACTTGAAGGAGTTTTTTCTTCCTTGGCCTATTTTGGACATAAAACTCTCTCATGTTTCCCAAATTAATCTCTTATTTCTCAGAAACATCGTTGCAGTAAAACTTATCCCGATATGTGGAACAAGGGATTTGTCGAAATGAAGTGAAATGAGGGGGATAAGGGGCTTCTAAATTCTTGAGAAAATTTTGAGAAGTAGGGAGGGATGTTAGGAATCAGGGGAAAGTGGAATTTCAGAGATTGAGTGAGGGGAAGGGGTCCAAAAGGGAAAAACAGAGGCCTAGCCTAGAAAATTGCCAAATTGTAGCAAGAAACTAGGGTTTGTAAAAAAATGAGGAATTTGGGGGATCTCAGTGATGGGAAGTGTTTAATAAGGTACATTAAAGATATGGAAAGGTGTATTAACATCAAGATACAAGTTTTGCAGATGATTTGACCATCCAAGAGAAATTACCTCCAAAACCCTAAGGGAGGGAAATGAACCTAGGCACAACTGAAGCATGAACAAGGTGTAAAATGACACAGTGCAACTTGAGATGATGATGAAAAACCTCTGAATGATGGTAAACTCAGCTGAATGGTGACATGGACCGACATTTGGACAACTTTGAAAGGATTAAAAGCAAACCCTAGACCTAATACCTAGTGACCAAATTTTACTTCAAGACTCACTGAAATGAAAAAATTTGACCTTGACACCTTAAAATCACTTTGTAAGAGCATGTTTGATGACTGGAGGAAGGCTGCAAAGACTGACACTAACAAGTTCTAGGGTCGGGTCGTGCTAGCGGTAGTGTCAGAACAATCCCTCAACCTTGTAGAAGACCAATATTGACACAAGATTAACAGTGAATAATAACTAGACGCACTAATCTAAGACACTTATGAGAATCAGTGAAGGGAAATTCATATAAAAGAGTATATAGTGAAATTCATATAACAATTCCAAACCTATTTTTCTTATACAATGAATTCAAGAAGGTAAAACATGAACTCCATTAATCAAGAACATGACTGGGCTTATGATAGGTGACTCCCATGTCATCAAAATAGCAATTAAAATTACGATATAAAATAAATATTTTGTTTCCTTGGGGATTTGTGAATCCACCAAGGAAATACACTACCAATTTCTCTTTGTAACTTAAAGAGGAAGTATCAAAATAAAACATAATTACAAGAGAAATAAAACTTCAATTCTTCATGGAGATCCTTTATATTGCTAGTCAGTAAAGCAAGCAAATTATAGTCACATCTTAACCTACGATACTCTGACTCATAAGGGTAAAAATGCGAAGTTGGTTTACACTTTTGTGAGAATTGGGGTGGAAAAAAAATTTTCACAACAATTCGGCCAAAATTTTATAAAACTTTGGTCAAAATGTTTGAGAGTTCGGTCGAACTCATTCTATCGTTTACATTGATGGCGCACTGACGCCATGGCCAAACAGATTTTTGACCAAAGATTGGAAAACCGACAACATAAGTTCGGCCAAACTCTTAAAATAGTCCAACTGAACATTAGTTTATAAATATAGCAGCCCATAGCCGTTAACCATGTTTGGGCTTATCTATTGTGATCCTGTTTCTTCTTATGTTGATCGTGTTTCTTCATCTCCGACGTGTTGTTCGGCCTCGAATCTTTCTATTCAGCCTGGGCTTTTGGTTTCAGGCTTATCTCTGTGATCGTGTTTCTACATCTGGTGTGTGTTTCTGCATTTGTTGATTGTGTTTCTACATCTGTTGTGTGTTTCTGCATTTGTTGATCATGTTTCTGCATCTGTTTGCCTCTGTGTCATGTTGTTCGGCCTTGAATTTTGCTGTTCGAATTTGCAGGTATGCTCCGAACTATGAATTTTGTTTGAGGTATAAAATCAAAATGTAACAAAGTAATTGCGAATTTTTTTTGAGGTATAAAATCAAAATGTAATAATTAAACTACAAGAATTTTTTACAAGAACGTGAAATATAAATAGAGTAGCATAATTGAGTTTCATAAGAACTCATAAGTGTAATTAGGTTGAAACTATCTCTATAATTTTAGTACAAAATTCTGTGTTGGTAATGTGAAAACCTCAGCTGGGTATACATTTTTTTTAGAATGAAAAAACACTATTTTATATTATGTACATTGGTTTATATATATATATATATATATATATATATATATATATATATATATATATATATATATATTCAGAATGAAAAAACACTCGTTCATATTTAAAAACTTTAAGGCACATTCGAGAATTCCCTTTAAAAACTTTGTGGTTCTTACTTATTCATATATATCCTACAGATCCTATGTTCAATACAAAGACAATCTTAATACTGTTGGTATCCCAAAAAATTAGTTGTACTGACCTTGTAAAAATGACAGGAAGGAACATAAAAATGTAGATGATCCTACAGATCCTATGTTCAATACAAAGACATAATCTGTATACTGTTGGTATCCCAAAATTATCTGTACTGACCTTGAAAAAATGATAGGCAGGAACATCAAAATGTAGCTGATACTATGGATCCTATGTTCAATACAAAGACATTATCTGTATACCGTTGGTATCCAAAAATTAGTTGTACCGGCCTTGAAAAAATGACAGGAAGGAACATCAAAATGTATTTGATCCTACAAATCCTATGTTCAATACAAATACATAATCTGTATACCGTTGGTATCCCAAAATTAGCTATACTGGCCTAGCAAAAATGACTGGCAGGATCAATGATTTGTATCTTATGGTAAGATGAAATCTGTTGAACCAGTCCCTGTGGGTATACATAATATTTTTCCATAGTAAATGAGTCGACATGACTTAGTGACTCATGAATGTGATAACACTAAAATATTCTCTTATCCAAGCTCCATTCTGTGGTGGTAGTGAAACATATGTAGTACCAATATTGTGGCTTTAATAAACTGCAATTACACTGAATAGCATCAAAACTGTATAACACCAAAACTTTCCTTTGAATAAATACAAACTTCATCTAAATTGGATCTTTGCATTTAGCCTGAAATTTAGTCCTTTCGTAATTGTACAGAAGCCTAAATTCACCCATCTAAACTTGTAATTAGGCTGAACCTATCTCCATAGCTTTAGTAAAAAATTCTGTGTTGGTAATGTGAAAACCTTAGGTGGGTATACATATTATTTTTCCACTATAAATGAGCCGACATGACTTAGTGACTTAGTGAATGAGATAATGAAATGTAGTCAATAGAAGAAACAATAGCTATAAGGAAAAAAATTAGTTCAACTCCAGCTTATTTCTCATCCAGTAAACATACATTAGCAACAATTCAAAGATCTTGTACAAACAGTAGACATAAATGTTAACTTATTTTTCATCTAGTAAACATACGTCAGCAATAATTCAAAGATCTTGTACAAATATCAGACATAAATGTTAAGTTATTTTTCATCCAGTAAACATAGATCAGCAGCAATTCAAAGATCTTGTACAAACAGTAGACATAAATGTTAACCAACACTGAATGCTAATATGCATAAATACTATGAATCCAAATATTAGTGCACTTAAAAGTTGTAGTGCATCGGAAGAGACATACTATACAACCTTCCTAAATTGAAGGTCTCACTCTTTCACCATTAGTATAACCATTTTTTTCTTGTCTAGCCTTTTATTATCTCCAAACAAACTTTTTTGTTTTGATAATAGTTATAGATTTTTTTTAGGAAACAATAATTATAAATTCCTTTTGAAAAATATATTAATAATGAAGACTGAACCTAGCTACATTCTTCAGCATCTAAGAGACACAATTTTATTGTGAAATTTTCCCTTCTTTCCAACTTAGTCCATCCTTCTAGAAAAATCCCTTTTAATGAAGAAAATATATCCATAGTGATCCATTGATATTTGTTCACCAACAACTATTCCATTTTGGACTTATATATCTCAAAACTGTGCTCATTGAATTTAACCATCTATATCTTTAAACTACTCAACAATTTTATTTCACCATAGGAATCAATTCGATATATCTCCCATTTTAATGGGGTCTATCACATTTCGAGAAAAACACATTAGCCATAAAAGTTTCCCATTAAAACCAGAAGTAATTTTATACAAAACATAAGTTTTAACCTTATATATTTAATTGTTTCAAATAGATTATTAATAAAATGAAAAATATTCAATGTAAAACACATGCATTAACATATAATTTACTCAAGAAACCTAAATTAGAAGATCATTTTTTTAATTAGTATATTAATTTTTATACCATCAGACACACACACACACACAAACACACATATGTATGTATATATTTATGTATATATCCCACTCCAATTATAAAATACCAATCCATTACCTTGGATTAGATAAAAAATTAGTTCTTTAACTAAAACTGTAGAACCATGGGGTAAAATACCATGGACTAGAAAAATTCTAAAGGAAAAAACTGTGTGATGAAAACCATCATAAAGGGAGAATTTTTTTTTTCCAAAAATGTTTTTTTGGGGAACTAGCCCTGAACACCTGTGTGTGGGGGATTTTTTCTCTCTATGAAACCCTAAAATGGGGGTCCTTTCATCCCATTTTATTCCCACCACTAAGATTATAAAAATATATAGTGCATGGCGGTATTCACATAAATAATATAACACATACCAAACATCCAATAAGTCTTCTTAATGTGACCATCAATGTTCCAATGGTTAGACTTATTTCTACTACCTTTGACTAGATGTGTAGTGGCTATTTTATTCTTATCCTTCTCCCATTTCTAGTTCTTATTCCCCTCCTTCAAAGCTTCTTGGTGCTATTTTTCTTCAAATTAACCACTTAAGTACCTTTTATTTTAGCCTATGGTTTCTAGATAATGTGCATATACACATGGCTCATACATTATCCTTAGCTTGGAAAGAATCACTTGTTTTTGTAGATGGTTATATGGACCCCACAGATACTTAAGGAGTACATTTGGGCTCTTTGGAAATACATCCAAAAATATGACCATATTTTTGAACTTAGTACACCCTTATACACCCTTATGTCTACGTAAAGTAGTGTAACTGATTCCACGGGTACTCTACACACTTCATAGTGTATAATTGGGACAGGTAGTGTTAACTTCTACAAGTTCTATAGGCAGAGTCTGTAAAGGGCCAGGTAGCTTCTGGATCTCATCTTTTATGAAAGGTGACATATCAAGTAAATTCCCCCGCAGTCAATCTCTAGAATATATCTAAATAGAAGTTATTCATTTTAATATCCATAAACGACAACCATTTTAAGGAAAATCATGTACATGTGTCATTTCTCCCATAAAATCTTAAGGAAAAATTTAAATCATGTGTTATTGCATTTCTCCCATTAAATTTAGATCATGTGTCATTTCTCAAGGCTTTCTCCAATTAATTCAAGGCAAATTTTGAGGCCTAAAAACTGAAAGTAGCTTAACTTCCATAGGATAGGATCCCCCAAACTCAAATGGAGTACAATGTTAAATGTTAAAAGTGGAGTTTTTTATGATGTAGTGGATCTTAATAATCTAGATTGACATGGTTGTATTTTATTAATGTACCTAAATTTACACCTTCCATGTTGCTTTATTCTTTTAAAATGTTAAAAGTGGAGTGTTTTATGTTGTAATGGATAGAAATAATCTAGATTGTGTTAAATATGATGTAATGGACCTTAATAATATATATTGACATGGATGTATTCTATTAATGTACCTAAATTTACACCCTTCATGTTCCTTTATTCCTATAAAATGTTAAAAGTGGAGAGTATTAATGTACCCAAATTAACACCTTCCATGTTGCTTTATTATTTTAAAATGTTAAAAGTGGAGTGTTTTATGATGTAATGGATATAAAGAATCTAGACTGACATGGCTATAGTGATATGATGATAGTGTAGGTTGATGTTGAAGTTGTAAAATTCTTGCACATGTCAATTATTATAAATTATTGAACAATTTGATTAGTGCTAAATCATACTTCTTATTAAGGACATAACTAATTTATGATGATAGTGTAGGTTGATGTTAAAGTTTTAAAATTCTTGTAAATATCAAGGATGAATGATAGTACAAACCAAAAATGACATTATTATAAATTATTAAACAATTTGATAAGTGCTAAATCATACTTCTTATTAAGTACATAACTAATTTGTCATAACAGAACTCTGATATATAAGCACAGTCTTCAATTCCATTTTTTTGTAGGTAAGTTATTATCTTCACATTAAAGAATTTTATAACGTTACTCTAAAACTAAAGGATTTCTTCCATTAATTAAAGGAAAACTTTAAAGCCTAAAAATTGAACCTAAATTAGCTGAACTTGCATATGATTTTAGTCTATCTGTTGAGTGTTAACTTCTACAAGGTTCTACAGGCAAAGTCTATAAAGGACCAGGTAGTGTTAACTTCTATAAGTTCTAAAGGCAGAGTCTGTAAAGGGCCAGGTAGCCTCTGGATCTCATATTTTCTGAAAAGTGACATATCCAGTAAATGCCCCTACAGTCAATCTCTGGAACATATTTAAATATAAGTTCTTCCTTTTAATATCCATAAACCACAACCACTTTAAGCCAAACTGTGTACATGTGTCGTTTCTCCGATACATGTTTCATTTCTCCCATAAATTCTTAGTCCAAGTTTTTAAAGCATGCGTCATGTTAGCTTTCTCCTGTTAACTTTAAAGCATGTTTTTAGTAAGTGCATAAAATAATTTTGCAAAGAATGTAAATGTAATTTCTCCCACAAATTAAAGGCTTTCTCTCATTAATTCAAGGAAAAATTTAAGGCCTAAAATTGAACCTAAAGTGGCTGAACTCTCATAAGATTTTGAACTTCCATAGAATGTTAGTCTGTCTGTTGAGTGCTAACTTGTACAAGTTTTAAAGGAAGAGTCTGTAAAGGGCCAGGTAGCCTATGGATATCATCTTTTCCCAAAGGTGACGTATCCAGTAAATGCCCCTACAGTCAATATCTGGAACAAGAATAGAAGTTCTTCATTTTAATATCCATAAACCACTACCGCTCTAAGGAAAACCTTGTACATGTGTCATTTCTCACTTCTCCCATAAAATTTTAGGAAAACTTTAAGGAATGTGTCATTTCTATCTCATTTCTCCCACAAACTCATAAAGGTGTGACTTTTGACATAAATTCATTAACCACCACAACTAGTTGTTTTATTAAGTGCATAAAATAATTTTACAAACCATGTAAATGTCATTTCACCCACAAACTAAAGGCTTTTGCCCATTAATTCAAGTAAAATTTTAAGGCCTAAAAACTGAACCTTAAGTGGTTGAACTTTCGTAGGATAGTATCCCCCAAAATCAAGGATTTCCCCCATTATTTCAAGGCAAACTTTAAGGCCTAAAAACTGAACCTAAAGTGGCTGAACTTCCATAGGATTTTAGTTTGCAGTTGAGTCTTAACTTCTACAAGTTCTGAAGTAGTCTGTAAAGGGCTAGGTAGCCTCTGGATCTCATCCTTTCTTAAGGCATGTAAAGGTCCAAGTAACCTCTAGATCTCATCCTTTCTTAAGGTATGTTATTTCTAGATGTGATTTCTGCCATAAATTTTAAGGAAAACTTTCATGAAAACCATGCAGGAACCATGTATATGTGTCATAAATCTCCCTTAAACTCTAGGCAATGCAATATTTAATGAATTTCATTTCTAGATGTGAATTATACCACAAAATTTAAGTAAAAATTTAAGATAAACCATGCACATGTCATTTATCTCATGCACATGTGTCATTCCTCCCATGCATTTTCAATAAATGTCAATTTAATATATTTTTATTGAATCTATTTTTTTTTTCAGGGATAAAAAAACCCACCAAATATGGTTGAAAAATGGATATTATGCATAGATTTTTCTTCCTATCCCAATCCATGGAAAGCAGTGATTACATATGTGCTTTCCAATATTGCGACTAGAAAGGTTGTCTAAAGGAACATAAATATACCGGGAAGAACAATAAACAACGAGGCATATTATATTGCATTGATAGAAGGATTGGGAACAAATATAGTGTATCTACTATGGATCAAATTGAATTGTAGTTTTCACCAATTCTAAACTTATGTGAAACCAAATGAATGGCGTGTATCAAGTCAAGAAAGCGAGCCTAAAAGGACTGCATGGATTAGCAAACAATATTGTTAGCCAATTTCAATTTTTTAGTATAAGACATTGTACAAATGTGAATAAGATGTCTGCTGATCTATTGTGTGGGTCAATGTCAATTCAGGATTAATCTATCAAAGATTAATTAATAGATGAATTATAAATATATGGGGCAATGCCAATGCAAGATTCATCTCTTAATGTTGAATTATTTTTGAAACGATCTTCTTCAAAAACTCAAGATTTATCTCTCAAAGATGATTTAGTTTTGAGACTCCCTTCTTCAAAAATTGAAGATTCATCTCTCAAAGATGAATTAGTGTTGAGATGCTCTCCTTTAAAATTTATTGATGGACATTGTAACATACCTTGGATATGTGTGTGTTTTGTACTTATAAATGCGTCTTTTTAATGACCATGTGTTTTTTTCAATTATATACAAAGTGTGATCCCACAACACCATGTAAAGCGCAACTTGGTGAACTTCAATTCTCCAACAAGTGGTGAAATTCACATTTTTATAAAATTAAAATGCAAGGACTTCAACAAATTTTTGTTTAAATGGAGTTTCATGATTACTTTTTAATGACCATATGTTTTTTTCAATTTTATACCAAGTGTGCTCCCACCATCTAAAACGAAATTTGGTGAAATTAACATTTTTATATATTTTTTTGCTTATATTGAGTTTCACACATCAATTAGTGCTTTGAAAGTTGTGTTTTACATAATTTGTGTACACTAAATTACATTAATTTTTTGAAATTTATTTTGAATTTATTTTAAATAGTGATTGAAAAAAAGAATTGTAAGTGTCCATTGTAGATATATATATCATGGAGGATGAACGAAGAAGATCAAAAGAATCCCATATCTCTATGAGAGAGGGGGATCAGTAATCAAGGGATGTTCATGGTATTTAAATATAAGTTTAAATCTCCATACATATACATACATGTGTGTACATATGGAATTAAGATTTTATCAATTTTGTGAGTTAAATTAGTTGTTAATGAGTTTGATTTTTTGTTTTTTAGGAGTTAAGAAGAGAAGGGTGTCTACTCTATCAATGGAGCATGCCCATGGTTCATGCAATCGTGGTATGGTTCAGGTGATTTAATAAATGAATATGTACATGTATTTATATGTATGAATGTATTTTTGAATTGATTATAAATTCATATTTGTTTATGAAGCTTCTCTCTCATCTTATGAGGTTGGTGGTGGTTCAGATTCCCTTAGAGGGCCATCAATACGTGTTGGCGGATTGCCTAAAGGTGGCCATATGTATTCCCCCCAAGGCCAATCAACAGATGGTTGTGTTGGTTCTCAACCAATCGGCAGTCATGTTGGTTCTTAGTAGAGTCATTCTAGTTCTCAATAATCTCAGGGTGGGCAAGATGCTAGCCAACCACATCAAGGTGGCCATTAATTTGAATATTTTTTTAATTCAATTTGTACGAATTTGTTTGCATGTGATTTTTTAATATAGAAAATTTTATATATTGATGAAAATGTTGGAAACGTTGCTCCAAATGTTGCTAAAAAAAGATGTAGGGAAGAATGCGTCATTTAAGAAGAAGGTTGTCCACCAACCAAAACTTATCCGACCAACATTTCTGATATAACTTGGAAAAAAAACATGCAACAATGCACCTTAGAAATATGTCAACAACTCTAGGAAAAATTGAAGAGAGATCTCGTGGCTTTGACTATGTCTGCTAAGAGTCGACAAAGCTTGGAAATAGTTACACACTCTTTAGGTGAACTAGTAGAAGTGTACCAAAAGCTTGGGCCAACCACTAATACTTTTGTAGAAGTCGTGAGAAAAATAAAGGAAATAGTGATGGGTCCTGATAAATGGGAGGTTGTTAAACAAAGAGTTACAACAAAAATGGCCAAGTATATGTTTAATTTCAAAGAAGGGACGAAAAGAAATATGTTGAAGGTGCAATATTTCAAGCACCCTCATATAGCTCACTATTTGTATGATAGACACCTTGTAGCCTATGGAAGACTCCCATGGAACGATGAGGTTCCACTTTATTTTGAAAATTTATTTTATGAAGAATTTTTTTTGCAAATGAAACCCAATTACAATGACCTTCCTTCTGAATTTTTTGGTCCTGGAAAAGGTCGATTGTGTGATCGTAGGGGCACTCAGCATGATGTTGAGTTGCCTCGCCCTGAGCCACCATTGGTTAGTCTACCTTTTGTGTTGAAACATTCGGGTCAGAGATGGAAGCCACTTCTCAAATTATTTGAGAAGCAAGGGATGCCATCATTGACAATGTTCACAGTGGATTGGGTGGATTCGATGTTTGTCTGAATCGACAAAGAGCACGTGAGAATGCATGCGCTAATTTTGTGTAGTATACAGATGAAGAGATTGAAAACATAAGTGTTGAAGATCTCAAAACATATGCTAAGAATTGTCGCAATGGTTGTCATGAACTAATTATTCATGAGGAAGAGGGCATGGGAACGGTATGTGTTAATGGTTTGGGTTCAATTATTTTAACACATGTACAATTTGCAATAAATACATATATACATACATTTATTTGTATACATTAATCTAAAAAAGATGTTTCATTATATGTTAACACCATTTGCAGTTGTCACACTTGATGAATGAAGAAAATGTTAATATCACGGTCGGAGCCTCTGGTTCAAACAATCGAGATGGGTCTCACCATCAATCCTACAATCAAGATGGTTATCACCATCAAGATATGTTGGAAAATGTTAGTGTTTTTTAAGTGAACATGATGATGTAAAATTATGTTTTATCTATTATTATATATATCGAAACATGATGAGATATTTTTAAAATAAATAATTGTGCACACATGTACATGCACATCTATATAATAAAATGTTTTAGCAGATTCTGATTCTGTCCGATGTTTTTGGGATGTTGGTACCTTCTTCTTCCTTGGGAGATGTACCTTATTCTTCCTTAGGAGATGTGCCAAATCCATAATCACAAGTATGGATAAATTTTAACTTTTAAATTTACGTTTTTAAGTTAAATATTCCACCTCAAAAAATTTCATTGAAAAATTAGATATATCTAGATCTTGAGTTATTATAATTTTTTTGAATTTTAGGTTTTTGGAGATTTTCTTTCTGAGCCACTTTTATGAGATGTTCCAAATCCACCAACACAAGTCACTTAAATATAGATAGGTTTTTAAGTTATAAGTTATAAATTGAACTTTAAAATTTTTGTTTTAAATTGAGATCTAGATATTTTGAGTTATTTTAAATTTTTTGAATTTTAGGTTTTTGAATATTTTCTTTTGGAGCCTCTCTTAGGAAATGTGCCAAATCAACTAGCAGAATATCCAATTTTTCACTTAAATATATGTTTTTAAGATATAATTTATAAATTGAAGTTTAAAAATTTTATTATAAATTGAGATATTGATCTTGAGTTATTTTATACTTTTAAATTTTTTGAATTTTAGGTTTCTATAGAGGATTTATTTTCTCCACATACTCTAGCAATGGAGATAGGAACATCCACACCATTTCAATCATTTGATCAAGCTATCTAACTTTTTTTAAGTATTATTGAAAATAAGTTTATATATGCATTTTCATTTGAAATTTTTTTAATATATATATATATATATATATATATATATATATATATATATATATATATATATATATATATAATTGTACATATATATTGTACAATTTATTGTTAGAGATGTTCCTGTGGGGGAAGTTTTAGTGGAAAAGCAACAAATGGAGAGGGAACCTCATGAGGTATTGCATGATTTTTTTTTACATTTTGTTTTTTATATGAAGTTCTATATATTCTCACTCAATTTTAAAACATCAAATTTTAATGTTTGTACACATTGTGTACAGGTTCCCCATGCTTCGCAGGAGAGCTTGAAGGTTATGACTTTGCTAGGAGAGACACTACAACCATCTGTATTTGATGGATTATGAACATGCACTATTTGATGGATGATGCACTTGCACATGTGCAACATTATATTTTCAATAGATTTAGTCCGAAATTTAATTTTTTATATATAGTATTATCTAGATGTAGTCATATATAACTTGATACTTGATACTTGTGAGATCTACAAATTTTGGGCATATTTTATGTGAACTACATTTGGTACATGTGAATGTGATATATAATGTTTTTAAAATTTAAGTTTTAGATGGTTGAACTAGATTTGGCATGTGAAGTAATGTTACAGTACTATATATAATTTTTTTTGTTTTTAAAACTCAAGTTTTGGATGCTTGAACTACATTTGACATGTAATGTGAAGTAATGTTGTGTTAAATAATTTGTTTTGTTTTTAAAGTGTTATGGTTGAACTACACTTGGCATGTGAAGTAATGTTACTTGATACTTGATACATGTGATCTATAATGTTTTGTTTGTAAAACTCAAGTTTTGGATGGTTGAACTACATTTGGCACGTCAAGTAATGTTGTGTTATAATTTGTTTTGTTTTTAAAACTTAAGTTTTGGATGGTTGAACTACATTTGATATGTGAAGTAATGTCGTGATCTATATTAATGTTTTTCTTTTGAACTACATTTTTTATGTGAATTAATGTTGTGTTATAATTTGTTTTGTTTTTAAAACTTAAGTTTTGGATGGTTGAACTAAATTTGGCATGTGAAGTAATGTTGTGATATAATGCTTTTGTTTTTAAAACTCAAGTTTTAGATGATTGAACTATATTTGGCATGTGAAGTAATGTTGTGTTATAATTTGTTTTTTTTTTTTTTTAACTTAAGTTTTGGATGGTTGAACTACATTTGGCATCTGATTATGATATTATGTTTTGTTTTTAAAATTCAAGTTGTTGTTTTCCAAACAAAAAAAAAAATCACATGAATATATGTACATGTAGAAATGATTTTACACATGTTTGAATATATATGTTAATAATATTGAAGTACAATACACACACACACACACACACACACACACACACACAGATATATATATATATATATATAGATATAGATATAGATATAGATATAGATATAGATATAGATATAGATATATATATATATATATATATATATATATATATATATATATATATATATATATATATATAATCATAAGATTCTAGAGTCTTGTTAGATGTGTCAAACAATCATAAAATTTTAAAAATGCATCCTATAATGTATATATATATATCCGATCGTGCCACATTTTTTTCATCAATGCATGTATAGAAAATCTACTTTACATTAATTCCATTCTAGAACATATATATATCTAAAATCGTTTACATTTTTCATCCATACACATAGAAAAGCTACTTGAGAGCAGTTAATTTCATTTCTAGAACATATATCTAGTACGTCCAACATTTTTCATCAATACCAATAGAATTTAGCTAATTTCAGTTAATTGCATTCTAGAACATATATATTCAATACGTGAAATTTTTTTCATCAATGCACATATTAAAGCTACTTGAACAATTAATTTCATTCTAGAACATATATATATCCAATACTTGCAACATTTTTCATCAATGCACATAGAAAAACCACTTTCAGTTAATTGCCTAGAACATGTATATATCCAGTACATGCAACATTTTTTATCAATGCACATAGAAAAACTACTTTCAGTTAATTGCATTCTAGAACATATATATCCAATACTTGCAACATTTTTCATTAATGCACATAGAAAAGCTACTTTCAGTTTTAATTGCATTCTAGAACATATATATATATATATATATATATATATATATATATATATATATATATATATATATATATATCCAATACTTCTAGAACATATATATCCAGTACATGCAACATTTTTCATCAATGCATGTATAGAAAAGCTATTTTCAGTTGATACTAGTGTGCATGTACCAAAAAAATGTACATGTGCAAACACTTGCACATATAACATAACAAGGCAGCTCAATTTTTAGTTGAGTTTTGGAAGTTCTTCAACATGAATCCAAAGAGAAGAAATTGTTGGGCAGTTCAATAAAAAAATTTCCAATGGAATGCCATCTTCAATGATCCGTTCATGATCGGATTTTGACATTTTCCATTTCTTGATCTTTGTTTTTTTTTTTATTGAACCTCTATCAACTTTATGCATGCTACACACACCAAGTGACTATATTGACAACTTATGACATCAGGTTCATAGTCTTCAAAGTAAAAAAAATCCCCACTTTGATTAGTTTGTCTGAAAAAATAACCTTTGAGTATAATAGATCCTCTTTCATATGGAAACCCGTGATCATTATAGTTTTCTAATAATTTCATTTTTCGTTCAGTGCAACACATCAAATAATACTTCACATTTTCATCATTGTCAGTAGGTGCAATTATAGAAAAAACATCCATTGTAGAATAAAAAAAACTTAACAAACTTATGTATTTAAATTTATTTCTAGATCTCTATCATTTGAAATCAATTCAAATGTTTCCTTCTCTAACAAGATCACAAACTGGATCACCATCAGATGATATTGTAGTCTCCTCTGATTTCATTTCTTCAAACATTGCAATGGACATTTTCCCCTTTGTATTTAGCTTTGTATGTTTCCAATCTTTTACATACATTTTTTTTTCACAAATGTCATTGGATTCTATGTTGTGTATGACAAAAACAAGAATATTTTCTTTTATCCAATGCAAACACATTTGTGGACAATTTTGTTTTAATTGAATGCAATTCTTGAGTTCCTTTTATTGTTTCAACATCATTTCCAATTGATATATCTAAATCTTCGATCCCAATATGTCAAAAAAACCTATATATGTAAAATTCAAAGAATAATGTAAATATGATATCAAAATCCCATCAAAGATAATAATTGTGATAAATGTACACTGTTTAAAATTGTATATCCAATAAAAATTAGATTGAATGTACCTTTGCACTTCCCTTGATGGGTTAGTCTCATGGATTAGAGCAGCGATGCACCATTGAACAAATTCTTTAGCTTCCACAAGTCGGTTTGCAAAGGGGTTCATTTTATATCTTCGAATTTCTTGTTTTATACATGCCCCTACACCGTCATGTTCTCATTTTCCATGGCCAGTCTCAAAGAAATTCAAACAATGTTTAATGTAGATTTTCTTATGAATACAACACAAGAAAAAGAATGATCGTGAAGATTTGACTTGACCTGCACATCCATCTGACCATATCCAATGTTCATTGGATTTTATTTCATGACTTTTCAAGGAGTAATAAATATTTCCAAAACAATGTTGTACAAAATATGTATCATGTGTACGATAGTCACTAATATAAAACTGATATTATTTAATAACATGTTGATCGTCACTGGTGATTTCTATACGATCGACTGTTTGTTCATCATGTTTATATAGAATATGGACGAGCATGGATACTTGGTTAGAATGATAGTATTCAATCTGAATATCTTTCTGTGGAACAAATGTGTAGTTTTCTGCTAAATCAATTACCAACAAAATGGTCCCTTGTGGAAAAAATTCACGGGATTTTTTGAATTGCAAGTCTTTCCATCGCACTCTCTTGGAATGCTTGGTGTATTTATAAATTTATTCCTTAAACTTTCTCAGAAAATCTATCTAAAAATTTATTCTTCTTGTAATTCAATTCTTTTAACACTATTTGAACCTTGAATCGATGTATGGATATATTCATATCTATTCAATTTCACTTTCATGTTGGACAATAATTGATCATTTATATCAGTACGATATTTGTTTTGAAATTTAGCCAAATTTTCACAATCATCGCATTTTTTACCACCAACACATTTCTTTTCGTAAAATAATTCATCACTTTCTCTTTCACATACAATTTGTGATATGAAATCACTGATATTGGAAGGAGGAGGTGAATATTTCCAAACTTTTCTACCAAAATTAAGGAATGTGTCATAATATAACTAAAATTCCACATGATAACGACAACAAAAAGTGTCGCGTATGGTGATAGGTTTTACATACCATGGTTTTTGTTGAACAAAAGCATTGATTGAGACATGAATTTCATAATTCTCTTCTTTGAACTTGTTGAACAACTCTATATGAGTGGTTTCCAAGAAAAAATTTTCATGTTCTTTGTACTGATTTCATGCTATTCTTCTTTACATCACATCCCTTGCATTTGGTGAAACACGTGAATTTTTCTTCCAATATTCATATATTGTTCTTTTAAGATATTCTCCAAGTCTATCTTTGTATGGTTGCCTACAAATAGCTCTCCAACAAGTGATTACATCATCTACATCTATTTGCAACCTAAATTTCCGATGTTTGTGCAAAGTTTTTCATGAGGTTCCCAATGCTCGTGCCATATATTTTACCAAGTGATTCTCTTTAGCACTTGATGAGACCACTGCCATATGTATTTCTTTACGTACAACTGATGCAGGAGCATCAATCGACATCAACCAGCATCGCATCTAGAACCCACATCATTTCTAGATTTAAGGAGAGCGAGCCTTGTGGAAGGTAAAACTGGAGCACAAATATACAAAGACGTGATCGTTGCATTGAGATAAGCATGAATCGAGATCCTTACGAGGTCTTAGGGATTCATTGAATCAATTCTAGGGAGTCGTTGATTACGTGTAGGAGGAGATTTTGGATCTGTCGTGATCCACGCTATTTCAATTTTTATATATTGTAATCTGCAATTTGAAGAGGGTGGCCATTGGAAATGTGCAGGCCCAATAGGACGTCATGGGCGTCATATTTTGTAGTCAATATGAAATAGCCTTGTATTGATTTGATTTTAGATCTATGTATATTTGAACATTCACCTATGTGCCATCTACGAAGGAACTGTTTTCTATTGTTGTGCATTGTTTGTAGTTGTGCGTCACTATTGAAAATCAATGCTATTTTCTGCTCATTTCAAAAGTGTTAGAGCAAGTTGTGTGTGAGTCCAATGAAATCATTTAGAAGTTGAGTGAGTTTTTATCTGCAATAAATCCGAGCAAGAGGAGCCCATGCATTTAAAAACTTAAAGGAAGATGATCCTTAAGTCTGGAAAAATTGTGATTGAGAATAATTACTGTTCAATTGTGATCTTTGTTGCACAGACCTTGTATTGATTGGGTTCAGATTCATGCAGACCATACATGGAGGAGTAATGAATCAATTTGCAGAGTTAATGCAGAGTAAATGCAGCGTTTATATGAGGTTGAGATGTAATGTTAAATGTCGAGTTATGTAATTGCCACAGCAACAGTCGATGTGTGAAAGCATTAGTCAAACTTGAATAAAGTGGAGGAGCATTATGAAATTCCATAAGCATTCATGGAGTTCGATGGAAAAAGGATGGCTTGATTTTAATCCACAGTTATAGTTTAGAAGGTTTAAAGCCTACAATGCTTCCGACAAGACATAGTGGGCCATAATCCACAGGTCAAGGTTCAAAATTTTTACATGAAAGGAAATTTTGGCAATACCCCAAGATTTCTTTTCATCAAGTGGTATCAGAGTAGGGAAAGGATTTCCTGCAAGAAGGAAGAAGAATGCAAGTAGAAAGGGAAAGAGGTACAGTTTTGTTAAAGCTGGAGACTTTATGGTCTTACTGTCGTGCAGATGACGGCAGTGAAAGGTGAGAAGATTTGCAGCAACCTAGAGCAAGGTGTGCTCAATTGGTTCCAGAGAAGAGAACCAAAAGGATGCCAAAAGACCGAGTGAGGGGGGCTTGGTGAGGTATCGTGTAACAGAGGAAGACTGTTACTGTAGAGGTTGGTTGCAACTCACAAAAGATCATGAAGGCAGTTCCACTGAAGAAATGCAGTGGTTAGAATTGCTAAGGACCAGGAGAAGCATATGACCAGGAGGTCATAAAATTTTTGTACCTTGGGAGTTTGATGTAGGAGCATCAATCGACATCAACCAGCATCGCATCTAGAAGCCACATCATTTCTATATTTAAGGAGAACGAGCCTTGTGGAAGGTAAAACTGGAGCACAAATATACAAAGACGTGATCGTTGCATTGAGATAAGCATGAATCGATATCCTTACGAGGTCTTAGGGATTCATTGAATGAATTCTAGGGAGTCTTTGATTACGTGTAGGAGGAGATTTTGGATTTGTCGTGATCCACGCTATTTCAATTTTTATATATTGTAATCTGCAATTTGAAGAGGGCGGCCATTGGAAATGTGCAGGCCCAATAGGACGTCATGGGCGTCATAGTTTGTAGTCAATATGAAATAGCCGCGTATTTATTTGATTGTAGATCTCTGTGTATTTGAACATTCACCTATGCGCCATCTACGAAGGAACCGTTTTCTATTGTTGTGCGTTGTTTGTAGTTGTGCGTCACTATTGAAAATCAATGTTATTTTCTACTCATTTCAAAAGTGTTAGAGCAAGTTGTGTGTGAGTCCAATGAAATCATTTATAAGTTGAGTGAGTTTTGATCTGCAATAAATCCGAGCAAGAGGAGCCCATGCATTTAAAAACTTAAAGCAAGATGCTTCTTAAGTCTGGCAAAATTGTGATTGAGAATAATTACTATTCAATTATGATCTGTGTTGCACAGACCTCGTATTGATTGGGTTCAGATTCATGCGGACCATACATGGAGGAGTAATGAATCAATTTGCAGAGTTAACGCAGAGTAAATGCAACGTTTATATGAGGTTGAGATGTAATGTTAAATGTTGAGTTATGTAATTGCCACAGCAACAGTCAATGTGTGAAAGCGTTAGTCAAACTTGAATAAAGTGGAGGAGAATTATGAAATTCCATAAGCGTTCATGGAGTTCGATGGAAAAAGGATGGCTTGATTTTAATCCACAGTTATAATTTAGAAGGCTTAAAGCCTAGAATGCTTCCGACAAGACATAGTGGGCCATAATCCACAGGTCAAGGTTCGAAATTTTTACATGAAAGGAAATTTTGGCAATACCCCAAGATTTCTTTTCATCAAGTGGTATTAGAGTAGGGAAAGGATTTCCTGCAAGAAGAAAGAAGAATGCAAGTAGAAAGGGAAAGAGGTACAGTTTTGTTAAAGCTGGAGAGTTTATGGTCTTACTGTCGTGCAGATGACGGCAGTGAAAGGTGAGAAGATTTGCAGCAACCTAGAGCAAGGTGTGCTCAATTGGTTCCAGAGAAGAGAACCAAAAGGATGCCAAAAGACCGAGTGAGGGGGGCTTGGTGAGGTATCGTGTAACAGAGGAAGACTGTTACTGTAGAGGTTGGTTGCAACTCACAAAAGATCATGAAGGCAGTTCCACTGAAGAAATGCAGTGGTTAGAATTGCTAAGGACCAGGAGAAGCATATGACTAGGAGGTCATAAAATTTTTGTACCTTGGGAGTTTGATGTAGGAGCATCAATCGACATCAACCAGCATCGCATCTAGAAGCCACATCATTTCTATATTTAAAAAGAGCAATCCTTGTGGAAGGTAAAACTGGAGCACAAATATACAAAGACGTGATCGTTGCATTGAGATAAGCATGAATCAAGATCCTTAGGAGGTCTTAGGGATTCATTGAATCAATTATAGGGAGTCGTTGATTACGTGTAGGAGGAGATTTTGGAACTGTCGTGATCCACGCTATTTCAATTTTTATATATTGTAATCTGCAATTTGAAGAGGGCGGCCATTGGAAATGTGCAGGCCCAATAGGACGTCATGGGCGTCATAGTTTGTAGTCAATATGAAATAGCTGCGTATTGATTTAATTGTAGATCTCTGTGTATTTGAACATTCACCTATGCGCCATCTACGAAGGAACCGTTTTCTATTGTTGTGCGTTGTTTGTAGTTGTGCGTCACTATTGAAAATCAATGTTATTTTCTGCTCATTTCAAAAGTGTTAGAGCAAGTTGTGTGTGAGTCCAATGAAATCATTTAGAAGTTGAGTGAGTTTTTATCTGCAATAAATCCGAGCAAGAGGAGCCCATGCGTTTAAAAACTTAAAGCAAGATGCTTCTTAAGTCTGGAAAAATTGTGATTGAGAATAATTACTATTCAATTATGATCTGTGTTGCACAGACCTCGTATTGATTGGGTTCAGATTCATGTGGACCATACATGGAGGAGTAATGAATCAATTTGCAGAGTTAACGCAGAGTAAATGCAACGTTTATATGAGGTTGAGCTGTAATGTTAAATTTCGAGTTATGTAATTGCCACAACAACAGTCAATGTGTGAAAGCGTTAGTCAAAATTGAATAAAGTGGAGGAGCATTATGAAATTCCATAAGCGTTCATGGAGTTCGATGGCAAAAGGATGGCTTGATTTTAATCCACGGTTATAATTTAGAAGGCTTAAAGCCTAGAATGCTTCCGACAAGACTTAGCGGGCCATAACCCACAAGTCAAGGTTCGAAATTTTTACATGAAAGGAAATTTTAGCAATACCCCAAGATTTATTTTTATCAACAACTGAAACATTTTTATGTCTAGATCTTCAAATTGAATTTATAGCAGTATTTATATTTTGTATCACATTTTCCTTCATTTTTTTTTATCTTTTGCTAATTTTTGAATACCTAATAAAGTAGTAGCTTCTTTTAATTTCCTTAATGACAAGATACCTTTCAAAATTTGGGCTTGAACTGTAACATTTTCCTTTATGACATACGTATAAAAAATGTGTTTAACACGATATCGTATAACATGGTCAGCTGTTTTATCTCCATATGTGTGAGTGTCAACATTTTCTAACATCTCATCATCAACATTGATTTCATCGGTACATATTCGAATGAATAGTACATAATAAGTTTACATATTCAATAAATAAATTAATTAACAAATATGTATAATTTCAATAATATGTGTGTGTGTTTAACACACACACGCACACACACAGATATATATACCTTGTGATTCAATTTCTTCACCTGAATTTCTTTCAACATTTTCACCATATTAAATGATTGGTTCAATATCTCTTTCACTTTCTCTTTCAAAATTTTGTATCTCATCATCAATGTTTTGAGGAATATATTTCTCTGTTTACATTGCAAAATATTTTTCAAATTAGTTCATCAAATAAAAATTAAGCTTGAACACATTTTACACTAGGAAAATTTTAAATATCAAATTCATAATATTTACATTTACACACCTACTTCAAGTTCTAGTTGAGGTTGATTTTCCGTTTCAATATTTGAGAGTGCTTCTTTCTTTCTTTTGCAAGCTTCTCTCCCCTGTTCTCTACATTGCTCAGGATCTCTTGTTCGATTATATTCTCTCGCGCAATTCCTTCTATTTCCCATGATAATAGAGTATGAAGTTCAAAAAATTTCCTTCAAAAATTTAGAGAAAAACTCAATTAAAAAAAACATCACAGAATATTTAATTTCAAAAAAACTCATTTTAAAAATTTTGCAAAAAAAGCATACATCAATCCAAAACACTTACTTTAAAAAATCCCAGAAAAAAATGTCTTATAAAAATGAAACAAAGCATAAAATATTTCCTTCCATATCCTGCAAAAAAAATTCATTGAAAAAGTTAGACAAAAACTCATTTTAAAAAATCATTATAAAATATTTACTTCCACCCAAAACACGTACTCTAAAAAATTGTCACTTCAAAAAATACCTCCAAAAAATGTCCATTGAAAATTAATTCCAACTTCTTAAAAAATGGCACTTTAAAAAATACTTCAAAAAAACCTCTAAAAAATAGCACTTTAAAAAATACCTCCAAAAAATATCCTTTGAATACTAAGCCTAAAAGGAATCCTTTCGAAATTAATTCAAAAAAATGTCTCTTGGAAGTTAAGCCCAAATTCCTCTCAAAACAAAATACATCCAAAAAAATGTATTTTGAAAATCAAGCCCAAAACGTCTAAAAACAATGAAAATTAAGCCCAAAACTTCTAAAAACAAAATACCTTAAAACCAAAAAATGTTTTTGCAAATTAAGCCCAAAACCACTAAAAACAAAATACATAAAAAAAAATGTCCTTTGAAAATTAAGCCCAAAACTTCTAAAAAAAATACTTAAAAAAAAAATCAATGAAAATTAAACCCAAAACTTCTAAAAACAAAATACCTTAAAAAAACAATGAAAATTAAGCCCAAAACCTCTAAAAAAAATAACTTCAAAAAAAATGAAGCCCAAAAAACATCCAAAAATTGTTTCACATACCTCTAAGAAATGTCCTTTGAATGTACCTCCAAGAAAAGTCCTTAAACCCAAAAAAATCCTTTGCAAAAATTTCCTTTCAATGTACTTCCAAGAAAATTCATTCAACCCAAAACAATCCTTCAAAAAAATGTCTTTTGAATGTACCTCCAAGAAAATTTCTTAAACCAAAAACAATCCTTTACAAAAATGTCCTTTGAATGTACCTCCAAGAAAAGTCCTTAAACCCAAAATAATCATTTGAAAAATCGAACCTTCGCAAAGTTAGACAAAATGAATAAATGTGCGAAATTATGTGAAAATAATGAATGCTTTTACGTCAATTTATATTGCCACAAAATTCTTTTTTTCAAGGGGCTTCGTTGTATTTTCCAGCCGACGGAAAGTCAAATAAATTTTCGGCTAAGATTTTGTGTCGTTAGACTTGACGGGCCATCGGTGCAAAAAATAATTCGGCCAGACTTTTTTACAAGTTCGGTCGAACTGACACATCTGCAATTACGTAGATCCAAGATCAGAAAACATATCTTCAACTTTGGCCTAATTAAAATCCATGAGACATTCTAAATTAACTGTCAGAACCAAGACAAGCATTTTCAGAATTCAATCTACTTTCAAGAAATATAGCTTTTATGGAATTTCATAAATATTTACTAATTTTAATCATTTTGTAATAAAACGAGCGCAAACAATTTCTGAGGTCATTATGATCCAGTGAAATCAATATTTTGTATCTTCCAAAATACACTGTAAAAAAGTTGAAAAAATTATGGTGCATTATATTGGTTTGTCGTCTATAATGGGTAGTTTTTAGATTTTTAGTTTCTAACTTATATGTTGAGAAATTTCGTTCGTCGTGAAACATATTCAAAATATGCAGTTTTTTCATATTGGATCATTTCAAAAAATTCTAGTAATTATGATATGCATCAGTTGGTTTTGCAAATATAATGAAACCGAAGTAGACTCTGTCTAGATTGTTGTAACAATTGTTTTTTCTCAAAAACAAAAAGTTTCAAATAATACACCAGTGCGTATTAACATGAGTTCTTATGAATCCATTGATTGTTAAAAAACACACACTCGAAGAAATGCTAAGTTGACATATCAAATCTGTATAAAAATAATTCCAAAAAATAAGTAATATAAAGCTAATAAAGTTTCTGACAACTTTTATTTTTATCGCAAAATGAAATTCCAAAAAAAAAAATTGTTTTGGCTTGCAGAAAATTGAAGAACAGAAAAAATGAATTTTTTTTCTCAAAAAAGGGCAAAAATCGTTACCCAACTTCACATGTTCACCCATAGGTTATAATTTACAACCAAATTTTCATTTCTAAGGACGGTAGTTCCCTAACAAGGGTTATTAAAAATATAACCCACCCTATTTAAAAACCCAGACTAGCCTAGATAGCTTAACAAGGGTGAAACATCCAGCATAAATTTTGGAAACAGTTGTATTGGACCTGAAAAGAAAAGAATCCAAGAGTGAGCCAATCTAGAATCCAACCCTTTTTCTATTAGAGGAATGGAAAGGAAAATGGGAATCAAAATCCACAGCAAATGCTACCTACAGGGGAAATACCCAATACTGAGGAATTAGATCATTGTGTGCAACAACTGAACAAAAATAGGAACTAAGAAACATGGAAGAGAGTTTACCTAAGCTAACCTCCAATTCCATCAACCAATCTACATGCCTGAAAAAATAATTTATTTAGCATTTTCTGAAAAAAGGAAATTACTGAAAATTATTAAAAAAAAAAAAGAGATTAAATTCGGGTTCATATACCATGATTACCTATAGATGACCATCACTATTGATAGTAGCACAGAGAAAAAAATGCCCCAATCAAGAGCAGAAGATCGAGGTGAAAGCTAGCCAAGTGCTAACCCTAAATTTAAGTTGTAACAAATAAACACCAAGAACGAGTTAAAAAAGGAGGAAAACCCCTAGCAATTGGCTAATAGAAAAATCTCTTCTAAGGAGGATGGATAAGGTACCTGAACCAAGAAAAACGTTCTTGGGGAAAATTCCCCATGATGAAATTCTCCTCCTTCCATAGCTGAAGGATGTATAAGATTCCAGGGTGCAGGGTTCTTTGATGTGTCTAGCTGCAACAGAGTCAGAAGAGTCAGTCTAGCAGTGAGCCACAACCATATTCTCTACCAAGGAAATTGTAAAGAAAGTGTCTGAAGTGGGTGAGGAAGAACTGGAACAACTCTTGGCATCGATATGGGAGGGTGGTTACCTTTGTAACCACTACCTCCTCATCCAACCATCCATGGAACCCTAGTGAATCTTCACCGTTGATCTAAACTCACATATCGATGCAGTCTTACTACCAGGTGGAAATGGGTGAGATAAATTCGAGAGGGTTCGAAAAATGTTAGGGTTGCAAATTATAAAAATCATCAAGAAATAAATTTCAATTATGATTGTGACAGTTGGCTTAAGTGAAAACTAATTGTTATGTTATTTATTTTAGAGACTAAACATTCCTTTTTTTTAGGAAAAGGATTATGAATGATGAACATAAAATTAATTATGTTTTTCGAAATAAAATCTAATTATTGAATTTTGGTTCCATAAAATTAAAAGAATACTGATGATAAAAGTATTCCAGGAACTCAGAGTGATTGAACAGAAAATAGTTAAAAATATTCACCTTTCCTTTGCGGATAAAAATTATATCCTAGTGAGGAAACAAGGTTCTCTAGTTGAAGAGAGAAATGAGAGGTAGGAAGAGAGTGAAAGTTCCTGAGATGGTGGTGACCAGTGGAAACACTCAGCGTTCTTGAATCTTGGAAAAGAAGAGTACTGGGCTAGGGGTCTGGAGGTCTCTTCTAGAATTTCTATCAACCTACTCATCTCAGGTGTGGAGCACGGGGGTAGATTAGGATGTAACCACCTCTCTCATGGTAGGGAGGATATCATCAGCAAGTTTTGAAAGGAGATAAGTATACAGACTGTAGAGGTAGTAAGAACTAGAAATGTTGTTCATACAAAATTATTTTAATTTGGAAAATTTTCTTAGAATTATGAAATGAAGAATTTTAAATAGAGAAGTATTGTAGATATAATTATTTTTACCTTTCTGAATTAATAAAAAAATTATAGTAGAACTGCTAATAATATGTTGGCTTTGTGAAAATACACTTCTTGAAGTTATGGCTTGTTTTTAAGAAATAGTAGTGTTTATATTATCAGGTAAAGCAAAACAAAAAACCTCTGCTGGGAGTAAATACCCGAGAAACTGTTAGCCTAGGTTCATAGTCGAAACCTTGGACCCAAAGTGGTCATTAATCTCTCTAATCTATGATATACTCGAACAGAATGAGTGCATAAAAAACAACTCAGTAATCAAATGCTCCGGACATCCTTGAACAAAGCAGATAAAATTACCAAAGGAATAAAAGGGATAAAACCCCTGTCTTGACCAAACTGGTCCCATGTGAAATTGTAAAAAATCTTATGCAGTGGCAACCCAAGAAAATATTTATTATGTAAATATCTAATTATGCAAACACTCAATATTTCCCATTGTAAATATTGTAGAAAAACTCTATTACGAGTAAGAAGAGAAATGAGCTCTTGGAATATTAGGACGGAATAATGAAAATGCTCAAGAAAAGAAAATTGATTATAACCTTGTTGCATAATCTTGGAAACCATTGAAATGTAAATTCTAAACGAAGAAGTAAATATGTATTCAAGAAAAGACCAAAATATATAACTATATAAAATTTGAGGAGTTTAATAACCATCCATCGAAGAAATGTATATAATATCAAAACGTGACACATTGAGGGATTTTCCTCTTAGGTTGGGTTGAGAGTTCGACCAATAAACAGAAGAACAAGAATTATACAACAGAATCCATTGCATGTCAAACTATTCATCATGGAAATTCCCTTAAAAGGTAGAGTAATTAGAGTAGAATCTATTTGCATGATACACTTTTCTTCTTGGCGAAGCCCTTAAAAAATTTTAAAGTAACAAGGTAAATGATAGTTGAAGCCTTAAAACTCAATATAGGAATTCTTAAGTCGCAAGGTACTGAATAGCTAAAAGAGGAAGGGCTATACT
The DNA here is from genome assembly GCA_034641835.2 of Pinus albicaulis. Lineage (NCBI taxonomy): Eukaryota > Viridiplantae > Streptophyta > Pinopsida > Pinales > Pinaceae > Pinus > Pinus albicaulis. The sequence goes on from CM076569.1 coordinate 617,651,704, forward strand.
CCGGAAATTTAAAACCTCGTCGGTAAAAATCAAGTACCTGTGAAGAGAACGATAGGGTCGATCATAAGAGTTGGAGAAGTTTGGAAAAATGAAAAATGCATTTCCTAGAATCTTGCGAAGGGAGCAAAGAAGCGAGTACCTGCTTCACAACAAAACATTTCGTGAAAATTTAGATGTCATACTATCTAAACGAATAACGAAGAGTAAAATCGATGAGAAACTTGTGTAAAATAAAAGTTATAATACCTGGTCTAGAAACTCAGTAGACCGGCTGAAACCATGCACCAAGATCATCATAAAGGAGTTAAAAAGAGTTTAATGACCAGCTATCGAAAGTAAGATATAAATAAGTCAGAAAAACTATGCTTCTTTGGAAGGCTTACTTGCCATGGAGGAAGGAACAGCAAGATAACTCGAGTATGCATACCTGAGAAGGAAGTTCCAGAATCTAGAAAACACGTTACATATTCCGCTGGATTTTTCATGAAATCCTAAGTGCATAGAAAGTGGTGTAACACCACTTCTATCTCCCTACGAAACAATGCAACGAAAAACTTACACATCTCAAATATTGGTTAATACTTCAGCAAAGGGCTAGACCCAAAACTGAAAGTGAAATAGGAGTTTACATGGTTCAAATACACCATGGCAAGAAAGGCTTGAGCTGGAGGAATGGTGGTTGGGTTGATAAAGCTCAGGTCGCGGCGAAGTTGCAGAGGAGCAACGTCGAGAGAGCTCACAAATTAAAAATGAAAGTTGGTTAGGGTTACGAGGTCGGCGATACCCTAAATGGTACCGTAAAAAGCTCCACCATGGATCTCAAAAACCCTAGATCTGACGGTGATCAAAAGGGCAGGTGTCAAACGAGCAGTACAACCCCCATGTGAAGTACAATACATCAAAACATCTTAATAACTCTTAAATCATTGACGGAACACAATTAACAACAAATAAAATAAAATGATAAGGTTAAAGGATATGCTATTAACGAATTGTCCTTTAGAACATTAATAATAAGTGTTATGAGTTTGAATATGAACAGCTAGTCACCGAGAGCACATAAATATATCGTACTGTGATATGATTATAGCATAGGTGTTGAGCTTGCAACAAAACTTCTGATAGGATGAACCACCTAGATATCCACAATATAATAAATATATATGAGAGCCAAGTTGAAAAAGTGCATATAGATTTACATTGCTAAGCTCACAATAATTATATAGAATGTATGGTTAAATTTTGTAGAGGTAATTTTTTTTATTTACTATCATGTATGTTACAAGTGGTATCAAAGCAACATTCATACGCTAGGACCCAATGGGTAACTTAACATGATAAACTGTTGTGTGTGAATTGCGGACAGAAAAGAAATAACATAGTGGGAGACATAATGAGGAGGGGATCAACATAGCAAAGACCCTGGAATACAGGGGAACCTACACGACAATCCCATCTAGAAATGTGCATTTAGCTGAGTGTAGGTCAGCACCAGTAGACCAGTAGACTACTGAAAGAAAAACAACATCAAACCAGTATATTGCTAAACACCGTGCAAAAGTTATAGGAATAAATGGCCTAGGTTAGGAGTGACAATGAGCACTTGATGCAAGACTAGGAAAAGATACTCAAAAGCATTTCCGATAAACAAAATCAAGGAGTGTTACAACCCAATCCTGAAAGAGATATGCACGAAGAAAATGAATGACAAGCTAAGGACTAAACCAATGACACAGTGGAATGAAGCCATTCACAATAAAGCAATAAGAATATAAACTATAATGAGGCTGAGTCTAGGAATGTGTCAGAACAATAAGAAATTAAGAAACAAAGGGTGGAGTTACAAGGTGAGTTCCAGAATATTAAACCACCTACGTTTGATGGAGAAGTGGAGGAGGTGGAAGAAGCTTGGTTGATTAATATGAACAAATAATTTCAAATTTATGAGTACAACAACAACCCTAAAGCCAGGTTGTCCATTTATCAATTGAGAGAAAAAGCTACCTTGTGATGGGAGGAATTCAAGAATGTCTGTAGTATTGAAAACCGAGACATGACAAGGGATGAATTTCAACAATACTTTAAGGAAAAAAATTTAACAGAACATTTCTATGATGAAAATTCTAGAGAATTCCATGATTTGAGATTGGGTCAAATGACAATGGATGAATACATAACCAAGTTCACTTCCTTATTAAGATATTTTCCTTATTTAAGTGATGAAAAGGCTAAGGTTCAACGGTTCTTGAGTAGTTTTCCGACCCACATGAAAGAATGAATTGAGTTTGTGAATCCAAGGACCATGGACGAAGCAATTCGAAAAGAGAAATTGTGTTACCAGCAGTCTAAAGAAAAAGGAGAAATAGACAAAAATTGGCAGCCAAGAAAAGGGTAGAAAAGTAGTTCAAATTTAAAAAATTATAGGACCAATAACTTTAAGAATTTTGCAAGGAATTCAGTGAGAAAATAGTTCGGAAGAAACCATCAAATAACCCGGTGGCCTACGAAATAAAAACCTACAAAGGCTTCTAGCAATCCATAAAATGGATCAAACCAGAAACAACCTCTATAGTGCTAGGGGTGGCGAAGCTCACTATTATAAGAATTTCCCACGGTGGGGAAGAAATGAAATAGTACCTAATTTACAAGTAGCCTTTATAGTGGAGATGTAGCCCGGAACATACCCAGAATTAATGCATCATTGGAGGATCGGCAGGCGGATTATCAACCAATGATGATAGAACTTGAAGGTAAGTTACTTTCACAAAATATTTCTATTTTGGTTGACCGAGGTGCCAGTTTAAGTTATGTAAGCCCCAAAGTAGTAAAAATTTCTAAATTACAAAGGCAAAATTCAAAAATCCCTGGCTGGTACAGTTAGCCACTTGGGCAAAGAGAAAGGCTTGTGCCAAAGTTACAAACTGTAAACTAGAAATTGGGAACTAAGAGTTAAATGTGGAACCGAATATATTTCCTTTGGGATCCTACGATGTACTATTGGGCATGGATTTCTTGGAGAGACATTGGTCTCTGGTAGATTGTAAAGAGATTATTATATATTACAGAATGCCAGATGGAACTCGTCAAGAGCTACAAGGAATTAAGAAGCCCTTACAATTGTGTCCTATTATAACCTCCCAATTGATCAAGTGCATTAGAAAAGGATGTTATATATATGATATTCAAGTGGTTTTTGCTAATTCTAAGGAGAAGAACCCTATGTTGGAAATCATACCAATAGTACAAGATTTCATGGACATGTTTCCAGAAAATGTACTAGGTTTACCTCCAAGAAGGGATATCGATTTCACTATTGAACTGATGCCAAGAGCATCACCAATTTCAAGATCAACATATCGGATGAGTGTAACAGAGCTAACGAAATTGAAAATAGAACTGCAAGAGTTTTTGGACAAAGGGTACATTCGACCGAGTGTGTCCCCTTGGAGAGCACGGGTGTTGTTTGTAAAGAAAAACGATGGAACCATGCAAATGTGCATGGACTATAGAAAAATCAATAAATTGGCAGTCAAAAATAAGTATCCATTACCACGGATAGATGATCTATTTGATAAGGTGAAGGGGGCAACTGTATTCTCAAAAATATACTTAATATCTGGATATTACCAAATTCGAGTTAAATACAAGGATATCTACAAGACTGCTTTCCATACCCGATATGGGCATTATGAGTTTGTGGTATTACCATTTTGTTTAACTAATGCACCACTAACATTTATGAGGCTGATGCATGGCATATTTCACCCCTTTTTGGAAAGATTTTTTCAGATATTCATTGACGAAATATTGATTTATTCAAAAAACATGGAAGAACACAAGGAACACTTAAGGATAGTATTGGAGATGTTAAGAAGACATCAACTGCACGCCAAGCTCAAAAAATGTGACTTTTTCAAAGAACATATATAGTATCTAGGCCATGTCATTTCCGTTGAAGGAAAAGCGGCTGATACAGAGAAAATTAAGACTATTATGGAATGGAGAGTACCCCAAAACGTGGAGGATATCTGTTCCTTTATGGGGCTAGCTGGATATTATCGATGGTTCATAGAAGAATTCTCAAATATTTATTTTCCAATTACATCTTTGCAAAGAAAGGGAAAATTATTTAAATGGACCAGTGAGTGTAGGAATAGTTTCGAAAGGTTAAAGCTTTTGTTGACCATTGCCTCGATGTTGAGGGTAGCTGACCCCAACAAATAATTTGAGGTCTGTACCGATGCTTGTAAGGAAGGAGTTGGGGAAATTTTATCGCAAGAAGGAAGAGTGGTTGCCTATGAATCAAAAAAATTAAAGGAGAATGAACAATGATATTCAGTGTATTACTTAGAACTGACACGAGTAGTGCATGCACTCCGATTATGAAGGAACTACTTGTTGGGAAAGATATTTGTGTTAAAGATCGATCACATTACCCTAACCACCTATTTTATGCAAGCTGATTTAAGTGCTCACCAGGAAATATGGAATGCCTTCTTAAGTGAATTTTATTTTTATATACAACATGTGAAAGGCAAAGAAAATCGTGTGGTGGATGCCTTGAGCAGAAAACTGCATTTTGTATATGAACTTTGTTATAACCAAATCGAATGGAAATTATTATCCCAAATAAAAGAAGAAGCCGAGAAGGATCCTGGAAATCGATTCTTATGACAGTAGGTAGAGGAAGCAAGAAAATAAGAAAAACCTTCTAATTATGGAATAAACAAGGAGCAATTGCTGACCTTCAAAGGAAAGTTATACATTCCAAATTGAATGAATTTAAAAGAGATGATCATGAGTGAGTATCACCACAGTAATTATTTAGGATGCCTAGGATACCAAAAAATGTTAACAACAATTATAAAAGTCTATTTATGGCATGGTATGCGAAGAAATATTGCAGAGTACTTAACCAAATGTCTAGAGTGTCAACAGGTTAAGGAGGAGAATCAACACCCAGCCGGATTGTTGTAGCCTATACCAGTGCCTGAATGGATGTGCGAATTTATATCCCTATATTTTATTATTGGTTTACCAAGATAAAAAAGGCACAATGACTCCATTATGGTGGTGGTTGATAGATTGAGTAAGGAAGCACACTTCATACCCGTACAATCTACTTACAAAACCATGAAAATAGGAGATATCTTCATGAGAGAGATGTTTAGACTTCTTGGAATTCCAAAGACTATTGTATTAGATAGGGATGTGAATTTTACTTCAACATTCTGGAAGACCCTATTTATGGGTTTGGGAACTCGAGTAAAATTCAGCATCATTTACCATCCCGAGATGGATGGACAAACTGAGCGGGTGAATCAAATATTGGAAGATACGTTGTGTATGTACGTGATGCAATAGCCAAAAAAATGGGAAGAGTATCTACATTTGGTAGAATTTTCATAAAATAATGGTTACCAAGAGTATCTTAAGATGATACCCTTCGAATCTTTGTATGGATGACAGTTTCGTACTCCCATTAATTGGAGCAGTCCTGAAACCAAGTTGATTCTCAAACCGGAAATGTTGGATGAGATGGAATTGGGAGTGAGAAAGACCAAACAAAATTTGAAAGTTGCTCAAGATCGGTAGAAGGTATAAGCAAATAAAAAGAGAACTTAATGGGAATTGGAAGAGGGCGATCATGTGTATGTAAGGATTAAACCTAAGAAAAGCACACTAAGGTGGACCTCCTGTGCCAAGTTGGCTCCCAGTTTCTGTGGACAATTCTAGATATTGGAGAGGGTGGGACTTGTGGCTTACAAGTTTGCTTTACCCAATATTTGGGTGCACAATGTGTTTCATGTATCCTTACTAAAATGATACGTGCATGACCCAAAGCATGTAATCTACTGGAAAATAATTAAGGTAGGTTAAGATTAATAAAATCCTATCTAAAAATACTAAGTTTTATGAAATTTTAATTCAAGCTATTCTTAAATGCAGGTAGAACCGAACGGCGAATTTCTGGTTGAACCTCAACGTATACTCGATCAAATAGAAATCATGCTCTAGAGGTGAGCCATCACCCAGGTTAAAGTGCAGTGGAAGCACTTCAGCTCAGATGAGCCTACCTGGGAAGACAAAGGATTTGTGCGTGAGGCTTACCTAGAATTGTTTGTTGAGCTGGAATGAAACACCGAGGATAGTGTTTACTTCCAGAGGGGGATGTTGTGACAGTTGGCTTAAATGCAAACTAGTTATTATGTTATTTATTTTAAAAGAGACTAAACATTCATTTTTTTTTAGGAAAAGTATTACGAATGATGAACATAAATTAATTATGTTTTTTGAAATAAAATTTAATTATGGAATTGTGGTTCCATAAAATTAAGAAAAGACTGATGATAAAAGCATTCCAAGAACTTAGAGTGGTTGAACATAAAACAGTTACCTTTCCTTTGGGGATAAAAAGTACTCCCTATTGAGGAAAAGGGGTTCTCTGACTGAAGAGAGAAAGGAGAGGTAGGAAGAGATTGAAATTTCCTGAGCTGGTGGTGACCAGTGGAAAGACTCAACATTCCTGAATCCTAGAAAATAAGAGTACTGGACTAGGGGTCCTTAGGTCTCTTTTGGAATTTTTGTCAACCTACTCATCTCAAGTGTGGAGCACAAGGGGAGATGAGGATGTAATCGCCTCTCTCATGGTAGGGAGGATATCATTAATAAGTTTTTAAACGGCATAAGTATACAGACTGTAGAGGTAGTAAAATCTAGAAATGATATTTCGATAGAATTCTTTTAATATGGAAAATTCTCTTAGAATTATAAAATGCAGAATTTTACACAGAGAAGTATTGTAGATATAATTATTTCTACTTTTCTGAAGTACCCAAGAAATTACAGTAGAACTATTAATAATATGTTGGCTATGTGAAAATACATTTCTTGAGGTTATGAATTGTTATTAAGAAATAGTAGTGTTTATATTATCAGGTAAAGAAAAATAGAAAACCTCTGATGGGAGTAAATACCAGAGAAACTGTTATTCTAGGTCCATAGTCGAAACCCTAGACCCAAAATAGTCTTTAATCTCTTTAATCTATGATATACTCAGAAAAAATGAATGCATAGAAAATAACTCAGTAATCAGATGGTTCGTACGTCCTTGCACAAAGCAGATAAAATTACCAAAGGAATAAAAGCGATAAAACCCCTGTCTTGACCACACTCGTCCCATGTGAAATTATAAAGAAATATTACACAGTAGTAACCCAAGAAAATATTTGCAATGTAAATATCTAATTATACAAACACCTAATATTTCCCACTGTAAATATCGTAGAAAAACTCTATTACGGGTAAGAAGAGAAATGAGCTCTTTGAATATTAGAACAAACTAATGAAAATGCTCAAGAAAATGAAATCCATTATAACGTTATTGCATAATCTTTGAAATCATTGAAATGTAAATTCTAAACAAAGAAGTAAATCTATATTCAAGAAAAGATCAAAATATATAACTATATAAAATTCTAGGATTTTAATAACCATCCATCGCAAAAATGTATATAAGATCAAACCCTGACGCATTGAGGGATTTTCGTCTTAGGCTGGGCCAAGAGTTCGACCAAAAAACAGAAGAAGAATAATTACACAGAAGAATCCATTGCATGTCAAACTATTCATCAGGGCAAGGCCCTTAAAAGGTAGAGTAATTACAGCAGAATCTATTTGCATGATAAATTTTTCTTCCAGGTGAAGCCCTTAAAAAATATTAAATTAATAAGTTAAATGATAGTTGAAGCCTTAAAATTCAATACAGGAATTTTTAAGTCACAAGGTACTGAAGAGATAAAAGAGGAAGGACTCTGCTTTGGAAGTTTTAAACCCTGTCAGTAAAAATCAAGTACCTGTGAAGAGAACAATAGGGTTGATCATAATAGCTGGAAGCCTTAAAATTCAATACAGGAATTTTTAAGTCACAAGGTACTGAAGAGATAAAAGAGGAAGGACTCTGCTTTGGAAGTTTTAAACCCCGTCAGTAAAAATCAAGTACCTGTGAAGAGAACAATAGGGTTGATCATAATAGCTGGAGAAGTTCGAAGAAACAACAAATAAAATTCCTATAATCTTGCCAAGGGAGTAGAGAAGCAAGTAACTTCTTCACAAAAAAACAATTCGTGAAAATTTAGAAGTCATACTGTCTAAATGAATAACGAAGGGTAAAATCAATGAGAAACTTGTGTAAAATCAAAGTTATAATACCTGGTCTAGAAACTTGGCAAACGGGCTGAAACCCTGCACCAAGATCATCATAAAGGAGTTAAAAAGAGTTGAATGACCAGTTATCCAAAGTAAGAAATAACTAAGTCAGAAAATCTATATTGCTTTTGAAGGCTTACCTGTGATGGAGGAAGGGACGACAAGATAACTGGAGTATGCATAGCCGAGAAGGAAGTTCCCGAATCTAGAAAAAGCGTTACACATTCTGCTGAATTTTTCATGCAAGCCTGAGAAAATAGCAACCAGTGTAACGCCACCACTATCTCCCTGCAAAAAAATGCAATGAAAAACTTACACAACTCTAAGACTAGTTAATATTTCTGCAAAGGACTAGACCCCAAACTGAAAGTGAAATAGGATTTTATCTGGTTCGAATATTCCATGGCAAGCAAGGCTTGAGCTGGAGGAATTGCAGATGGTTTGATAATGCTCACGTCGCGGCGGCTTTACAGAGGAGCAACACCGACAGAGCTCACAAACACAAAATGGGATTTGGTTAGGGTTACGCGGTGGTCGATACCCTAAACGGGTACCGTAAAAAGCTCCACCGTGGATCTCAAAAGCCCTAGATTAGACGGCGATCAGAAGGGCAGGTGTCAACCGAGCAGTATGTCCCCAATGTCCAGTACAGTACAACGAACCTTCTTAACAGCTCTTAAATCATCGACAAAACTCAATTAACAACGAATGAAATCAAATGATAAGGTTAAAGGATATGCTATTATAGAATTGTCCTGCAAGACATTAATAATAAGTGTTATGAGTTTGAATATCATCAACTAATCACCGAGAGCTCATAATATATCGTACTGTGATATGATTATAGCATAAGTGTTGAGCTTGGAACAAAACATCCAACAGGACCACATGGATATCCACAATATAATAAATATATCATGAGAGCCAAGTTGCCAAAGTGCATATAGATTTACATTGCTAAGTTCACAATAATTATATATAATGTATGGTTAAAAATTGTAAAGGTAAAAAAAAAAAAAAAAAAATTATTTATTGTCATGTATGTTACAATGATGATTGCAGATAATGTACTCAATATTTAATTACATTTTAAGGGTGGATATGAGTTAATCAATTATTTATATATAGTTTGACTATGAAAGGTATAAGAAATATAAGTGAAGGAAATGTGACCTATAGGGATGGGTAGGTAAATAACATAGAATGGTAAATGTAAAAATGCTATAAGGAGTCGAGATATATTACACTCTATTTCAAGTAACATGATTCTGTATTAACTTTAGAGAAACAAAAATCTAAAAAATCTAAAAAAATCTTACATTTCTCTTTTAAATATTTCAATATTTAACTTGAATAAATTGTTTAAATATTCATATTAACTAATATATTTCAATATATATATATATATATATATATATATATATTTCATCAAAATATATATAAACTATTATTTTGATTACAAACCATTATAATTAAACCATGGTATACAAACAATTATAAATAGAACATGGTATAGGCTCTAACTTTGAAGTCAACGGGATGTATATACTGGTTTTCACTATAGTTTTAGTGATGATGGTGTATAATGGATATTGAGTATTTTAAAGATATGGAAAAAATAAAATGATTTTTTTAAGTTTTGAAGTGGAATTTAAAATGGCTTTAATTAATTAAAAATTCAGTATTTATCATAACATTGTTTGGTTTAAATAAAAATGTTTAATGTTCTTTTGTTTAAATAAAAATATTTATAATAATAAGTAAATACTATATTCATTAAATTAAGTTTATATTTTAAAATTATTTTATATTAAAAAATATTATTAAATACATATAAATATTATATGTATTATTCCATTAAAAATAACTAAAAATATATTTATAAAATTAACCCAACCCAAATGCAGTTACAAACAAATTTCCTTATTTCAACTCATGATTGATAACAAGCCGCAAGCCGCTGTGAGCTCAAAGACCTGTTCTGGAAGTTCGACCACAATATTGCTGGGAAAATATCAGTCACAGATGACTTTAGTCATGAATGCCCTCAAGTGCAAGATATTGAGAAGATTGATTTCATGATGAAAGAAACAGATTCTAACAAAGATGATTTTAGCTTTGATTAGTTCAGGGAGACATCAAACAACTCCCATGTTATGCGAGACTTGGAGTGCATTGAAGATTTATGATCTTGATAATGATCCAATTTCACTTTAGAATTTCTACTATATCTTCATAAATCTAGGAGAAGTAGCACATTTATACACGTGGAGAAGATCTAGGAGAAGTAGCACATTTATACACGTGGAGAAGTGGAGAAGTGAGTATATTACACATTTATAAACTTGGAGAAGTGAATATATTACCAGCCTAGATCCATCTAACTCTGGATCTATCATGCGCCGAGAGGGATCAAATCTCTTGAGGTGCAAACCTATTTTTTGAGTGCAAAACTTCAGGAAAGGTTTGCACCTCGAGAGATTTGATCCCTCTCGGTGCATGATAGATCCAGAGTTAGATGGATCTAGGTTGGTTCCAGTCGGAGGCATCAACTTCACATTTTTCAGATTATTAAATTTTTTGTATATTTTTGAGATGTAAGATTGATCTAGGCTGGTTTCAGTCGTGTGATGCCAAGGAAAATCTATCAAAGGTATGATTAATTTTATCAGTAATATGTAAATATATCAAATATTAATATAATCATTTTAAATATGCTAAATATTTCTGAGATTAACTTGATCATTTTAATTTTAAATTTTCTTAGTTACCTCATTTCGTTGAGATGATAATTATTGTTAATAACTATAATGATGAAAAATGATGAAATATTTTTTTTAAATGCAAAGCGACAATAATAGTGTTGAAAGATAGAAAATGTGAACAATAAGAACGTACTCATGTTACAATCAATCTCAAACTATTTTCTTCTACTATTCTTATTTCCTCCCTTGTTAGTTTTGTTATCTTTTCATATCGATTATATAAAAAAGAAAATTTAAATCGTAAACCATTTAAATCTTTAGCTCGATCTGTTGTAGTAAACATGATACCTTGTCTCTCTTGCTCTCCAATATTAATAGCTTAAATTACTATAACACAAAAATCAATCTACATTGTTAAAAGCTTTTTGTGCTTACACTAAAATCAATGCATATTGCCCCGGATGCGGGTGACGATGCAGCGAATTAAGGTGATGGGATGGTCGAGGAGCATATTGGGTTGTCATATGCCAGCTTGCCTAGCAGCTGTCACTTGGTTCATCAACTGGAATGTTCAAAGTCTAATGCATAATCTATCGGCGCTCATAACTACTCCGCCTCCGATCCTCGAGACCTCTTCGCACGCTGTGTCCTGGCCATGTCTTTAGTTCAAATTTATGAAGGTTTAATGCGAAGGAATTATTGTTGCACGGTGTATTGGGATGATAGAATGGCCAGCAGTTTCAGCTCTAATAGATTTCCTCAGCCTGTTAAGCAATGCTGCACTCCAAAGACTAGGCGTTCTTCCGAGCGCACTGCAACTGGCAAGAGAACCCATCTCAATTGCTGCTTGGAGTTAGACGACAACCTCCACTACTCTCTTGCAGGCTCTTGCATGCTCGCCTCGGTGAATTTTCCTTCTCAAGCACCCCCTTCTTCAGTCCTGCATTCGCCTCCCCGCTTTGATTTTTCATCCGAGGAAATGTCGCATCTCAGGCATAGGATGCGTTGTAGAAGAGGATCCACTAGACATCAGATTCGGTGCTCCACCCCCTCCTCCAGTACCTCCTCTGAGTCTTCAACAAACTCCTACACCCTTTCCAATGCTCACAGGGGTCGTCTTCATCGCTCTGGGCGCAGCTTTCGTTACCCCATTCCTTCGCTTCCTCCTACTCAGCCCCACACTGTGCATTTTTCTTTCAATATCTCTCTTAATCGACCCAGAGTGACGGCCTCTATTACGGTGGTCTTTCAAGAATCACCTCAGACCATAACTCCTTGCTCTGGAAACGCAGATTACAGCAATGACGGAGCCCAGCTTTCGGGACTTAATGTAAGCATGCAGCTCACTGACAGCAGGAATTTTCCGGATGAGGTGGGCAAAGCCACTCAAGACAACGCTCGCAATGGCGTGGATGGTCAGCCTAGTTCATTGCTGAATGTGATGAAAGACGACACTAGTCATGCTCATGCTGAGCAGACCCTTCCTTCTCCGCCAGGGAATTTGGTCACTTCATTAGATAACCTTCTCAGCACTGGCCGGAATGCTGAGCATGATTGCGGAAAGCTGAAAGCTGGTAGTCAAGCAAGCGAGATGAAGATCGCTGGTGGACAACCGAGCAAAGCGCAGACTATAGAGGGTCAAGCGAGCGTGGTGTTGGTCCCTTCTGTCATGGGGAAGGTGATTCATTTAACTGAGGACCTGTACAAGGACGATGGGGAACCGGATGAACTCTGGTGCAGGGTCATTGAAGAAGCTCCTGATGAGTAGCACCTTCCTTTTCTACGGTTTTTTGTGCTTAGTCTCTGCCCTTTCTTCAAGGCTTGTTCCTGTTTGCTATGTCGTTTATGCTTTTTTTTCTGTTAGCTATGATATCACATCTTAGAACTCCATGTCTCCCCTGCGTGGGATTTTTCTTGAAAAACACTCAGCACTGGTTTCCCTCTTGGAGGGCAGTGTTCAACTTTGGTTTTTTGTTCTAAATGCCACTACGCTGGGCAAGGAAATGGCTATGGCCTGCTGCACATAATTTTCTCTGTTAATAGATTGTGTTTACTTAGAAAAAATAAAAATCAATGCATATTGTTAATCCAATCACTTTAATATTAATGTACTGTCATATATCCAATTACATCAAATCATAAATCAACATATACATTGAAATCAATGCATTTAATGCAAGCAATCAAATAAGATTAGAAGATAACTTCTACATTGAAATCAATGCACCTAATGCAATCAATCAAATAAGATTAGAAACCAACATCTACACTAAAATCAATGCATTTACTCAAAGCAATCAAATAGGATTAGAAATCGCCATCTACACTGAAATCAATGCATTTAGCGCAAACAATCAAATAGTATTAGGAATAATCAATATTGAAATCAATGCATCTAGTGCAAGCAATCAAATATAATTATAAATCAACGTCTAAATTGAAATCAACACATCCAGTGCAAGCAATCAAATAGTATTAGGAATCATCACCTACACTGAAATCAATGCATCTAGTGCAAGTAATCATATATCATTAGAAATAAATATCTGCACTAAAATCAATGCATCTAGTGAAAATAATCAAATAGGATTATAAATCACCATCTCCACTTAAATCAATCCATCTAGTGCAAGAAATATTCTTCCCTCTTTCCACCCTCCATCCATATTTATATCCCCATCCATCTCTTTTTTTTTTTGTCTCTATCTCACCCCCCTAAACACACACGCTCTCGCACTCCATATATATCATTCTCTTTGTCGATCACCCTCTCTCCCCATCTCTCTCTTCTTCCCTCTCTTCCCCTTCTCTCCCTCTGCCCCGCTAATATCTCTCTTTCCTCCTTTTGTCCTCTCTCTCTCTATCTCCATCTTCCTTATCACTCACTTTCGCTCTCTCTAGGAACCAACATCTACACTAAAATCAATGCATTTACTCAAAGAAATCAAATAGGATTAGAAATCGCCATCTAGACTGAAATCAATGAATTTAGTGTAAACAATCAAATAGGATTAGAAATCATCTACATTGAAATTAAGTCATCTAGTGCAAGTAATCAAATACAATTATAAATTTACATCTACATTGAAATCAACACATTCAGTGCAAGCAATCAAATTGTATTAGAAATCACCACCTACATTGAAATCAATGCATCTAGTGTAACTAATCAGATATCATTAGAAATAAATATCTACACTAAAATCGATGCATCCAGTGCAAATAATCAAATAGGATTAGAAATCACCATCTCCACTTATATCAATCCATCTAGTGCGAGATATATTCCTCCCTCTCTCCACCCTCCATCCATATCTATATCCCCCTCCATCTATTCTTTTTTGTCTCTCTATCTCACCCCCCTAAACACACGCGCTCTCGTACACCATATATATCAATCTCTTTTTCAATCACCCCCTCTCACCATCTCTCTCTTCTTCCCTCTCTTCACCTTCCATCTATATCTCTATCTTCCCCTTCCCTCCCTCTCCCCCATTAATATCTCTCTTTCCTCCTTTTGTCCTCTCTCCCTCTCTCTCCATCTTCCTTATCACTCTCTCTCTCTCTCTCTCTCTCTAGAAACCAACATCTACACTGAAATCAATGCATTTACTCAAATAAATCAAATAGGATTACAAATCACCATCTACACTGAAATCAATGCATTTAGTGCAAAAAATCAAATAGGATTAGAAATCATCTACATTGAAACCAATTCATCTAGTGTAAGTAATCAAATATAATTATAAATCGACATCTAAATTGAAATCAAAAAATTCAGTGCAAGCAATCAAATTGTCTTAGAAATCACCCACCAACTATGTTACTATATCCCTCCCTCTCTTCCTATATCTCCTTCTCCCCCCTTATCTCCATCTCTCCTTATTTGTCTCTTTATCTCAGCCCCAAACATACATGCTCTCTCTCTGTCTCTCCCTTGTCACTCCTTCTCTCTCTCCACTTCTCACTCTCTATATTTCTTATTTCCTACATCTCTCCCCCTCCAATTCCATCTCTCTTATCGATCCCTCTCTCCTCCTCTCTCTCAAGTCCTCTCTCTCATCCTTCCTCTCTCTCTCTCCCCTAAATCCCTGTCTCTCCCCCTCCAATTCCATCTCTCTTATTGATCTTTCTCTCCTCCTCTCTCTCAAGTCCTCTCTCTCATACTTCCTCTCTCTCAAGTCCTCTCTCTCATACTTCCTCTCTCTCCCTTTCTCTCCCACCTCTCTCTCTCTATTTTCCCTCCAATCCTCTCTCTTCCCCCATATATCTCTCTCTCTCACTAATCCTCTCTCTTCCCCCATCCCTTTCTTTCTCTCTCTCTTTCCACCCCTCTCTCTCTCCAACTACATTACTATATCCCTCCCTCTCTCCTTCTCACTTCTTCTCTCCCCCTTCTTTCCATACATCTTACTTTGTCTCTTTATCTCACCCCTAAACATACACACTCTCTCTCCATCTCTCCCTTATAACTCTCTCTCTCTCTTTCTTCTTAGCTATGTAAACTAATGAACATAAATATTTGTAAATATAAAGAAGATTATGGAGTAAATATGAAAAGAGGTTTTATTTACTTAACATACCTCTAGTTTATTTATATTTTTATTTATTTACCATACCCATTTTCTTTACTATGGTATTTGGCCCATAGGCTTGTTATATAATTACATTTTTATTTATAATCCTATTTGATATATTGTTATTTATTTACCTTACCTCTTTATGCCTCTTTTATATTTATTAATTTACCATACCTCTTTATATATATTTTATATTTATTTATTTATTTATCATACTTTTTTATACCTCTTTTATATTTATTTATTTACCCGTGGTATTTGGCCCATGGTATCAATATTAATTTGTCCCATGGTATTCGTCCCATAGGCTTCATCTAAATAAAACCTCCTTTTAAAGTTTTTTTGAATATAAAAAGGTTTATGGAATAAATATAAAAATAATTTTTATTTATTTACCATACATCTAGTTTATATTTTTTTTTTTTTATTTACCATAGCTCTGGAGTAAGTATAAATTCATTTTACAAATATTTAATTAAAAGAAATATTAAAATATTTTGGATTTTGATTGTTTGTGCTGAATTAACTCTTTTCCTTTGATTTAGGAAATGGTATTGACTCTAGTAAAGAGTAAATATGTTTAAAATTTTACTTAGTTTGGAAATTCAATGTGGTAATTTTTTTTGTTAAAGGTAAATTTATGATCCATTCAAATTCACGTATATAATTTAATATCCATTCAAATTATATAAATAATACATAATTGTATTAGAAATTGATATATGTTCTAGTACAATGCGATTTTTATTTTTTATTTTTTTTAATTTAAAACTTAAGCCGACATTTTGTTTCAGGACGTGACATACCTGACATCGGGTCATATTGGGCTGTAGATGCCCCTCTTGGTGCAATAAAAAGGTTTATGGAATAAATATAAAAAGAATTTTTATTTATTTACCATACATCTAGTTTATATATTTTTTTATTTATTTACCATAGCTCTGGAGTAAGTATAAATTCATTTTACAAATATTTAATTAAAAGAAATATTAAAAGATTTTGGATTTTGATTGTTTGTGTTGAATTAACTCTTTTCCTTTGATTTAGGAAATGGTATTGACTCTAGTAAAGAGTAAATATGTTTAAAATTTTACTTAATTTGGAAATTCAATGTGGTAATTTTTTTGTTAAAGGTAAATTTATGATCCATTCAAATTCAGGTATATAATTTAATATCCATTCAAATTATATAAATAATACATAATTGTATTAGAAATTGATATATGTTCTAGTACAATGAGATTTTTATTTTTCTTAATTTAAAACTTAAGCCGACATTTTGTATGAGGACGTGACATACCTGACATCGGGGTCAGATTGGGCTGTAGATGGGCCTATCGGCGCAATAAATTTGTTTGAAATTTTATTTCAAAATTAGGGTGGAAAAAGTCATTTTATTTTATAAGTTAGACTAAATATATATTTTTTAGATTTTCTTTCTATATATATAAATATATGTGAAATTGATATTAGCATAAATTAGTTAACATAGGTCTTCAAATAGTTTATTTAAATCATGTGTTGAAATATTTTTGAAAAGTATAATTTTTTTTAAATTTTGTAGAAAATCTTTTGACCAGATTAAGTTACAAAAGATAGAGCCACCTCCTTATATTGAATTCACTTTTCTTGCAAGAAATGAAACTATATAAATTAAATGGTGCACAAAAATAATACCAAAATTATAAAAAAAAAAAAAAAAAAAAAAAAAAAAATTAAAAAAAATAAAATAAAATAAAAAATTAAGTAAATTATAATTTTATTTTGAATTGTTATTATTATTATTATTAATTAAAAAAAATGTATAAGTTAATTTTAAAAAACATGTAATAAGATTCTTAAAATTAATAGATTCACTCTGCTTTACCATGGAACTTTTGATTTGTGACTACCACTAAGAATATTCTAAAATTCTATGAAGGATAAATCTTACAGTCCACTTAATAATAATTAGGTGAATAGAGGTGTCTATTTTAAAATAGAGTTTCAATAATTTTATTCTAATTATTAGTAATTATTAGGTGGATTGTAAGGTTTAACCTTCAAAGAATATTCTTAATAGTATTCACAAATTAAATGTTCAGATTTATCTTCAAACTAATTATGATGACCTTTTTAATATGAGTAATGTTAAACATATCATGACGTAAATGTTTTGATGTGTATTATGGACAGATAGTTTTTTTACTAGCTATTAAATTTAGAAGAATTATTTCAAAATAGACACTGCTATCAAACTTATTGTAACTATACATTATTGTAAAATATAAAATATAATTAAAATATAATTAAAACATCACATAAACTTTAACTTGGACATCATACACCAATTTCAAATATAATTTCAAATTATTATTATAATTATAAGTTATTAAAA
The DNA here is from genome assembly GCA_034641835.2 of Pinus albicaulis. NCBI lineage: Eukaryota > Viridiplantae > Streptophyta > Pinopsida > Pinales > Pinaceae > Pinus > Pinus albicaulis. The sequence goes on from CM076569.1 coordinate 617,669,574, forward strand.
AAAACACTTAAGATAAAGTATAATTAGAACATGGTGTATATTCTAACTTACTTCCATGTATACGTGAGATATAAAATAAAATTAAAACATGATATAGACTTTAACTTGGACATCATACACCAATATCAAATATAATTTCAAATTATTATTATAATTATAAGTTATTCAAAAATATATATTTAATATAAAGTATAATTAGAACATGGTATAGATTCTATCTTTGGAGGTAAGTGGAAGTATATACCAATTTTATTTAGTTAATTATAAAATTATAAAATAGTTTTGTTAAATAACAATATTTTTAATAATTATATTTCATATTAATTAATTAATAAATTATAAAATCCCCTTGATCGGGGTGTGCACCTATCAGCTCATAGCCCATAAACGTGGATAGATGGCGGTTATATCGATCTCTAAGCAATCAACATTCATTATGACGCATTGGGATCATAGCTCAAGGCATGATGCGAACGAGCGATCTTTAATGATTCTGCATGTTGGACAGTCTGTGCTGTCATATTACAGACGAAAAGGCTTTGATAAGGTAAGTTTGCCTCCTCCCTCCCTTCACGCGGTTATGCATTGCTTTTTTCATGAAACTGTTCGGAAGCAGCAGAGGAGGAAGCCGGGAAACGTTTGCTCATTCAGCTATTCGACCAGGTGGGGGTACGTATATAGCCTTCTCTTTTCGCTTATGGTTGCCGCTGCTCTGGTTTTGCGCTGTAAGATGTATACTATGGTTGATTTTCTTGTTTTAAAGGTCTGTAGTTTTGATACTCCCATCCTGAAGTGGATAAACCCTTGCTTCCGTGACCCATGCAACCTGCTTGTCACCTTAAATTTTGGTGGAGTTAATCTAGCTAACTTCGAAAACTGTGTCAATTCTATCCTGTTAGACACCTTCCAAATGGCGGGGGGGCACTTTGAGGGAAAGGTCTAGAGTTTACGGTTTAGGGCGGGAGGCATAACCACCCACAGTTGTACCAAGAGTATAGGATGGGTCGATCAGAGTATAGGGTGGAAATTTCATTCCTATTGAGATAAGCACAGTCAATTATGTTTGCAGTTTCATTGGTGTCGGTTGGGATAGAGTTTTAATGTCAACCCTGCTACTAATTACTCTGTGAGCTCTACCACCTTCCCCTGTGAACTGTCAACAATGTTTCAGCCCCTCCAGGCCAATTACAGGGTCCTCGGCCTCCATACGTTCTGTGTTTGGAATATGATAGCAGGATCCTCGGCCTCCATTGTGTCGAATAGGGTAACTGGGTCCACGTCTTTGGATAGCCAGACTAGCCTTAAGCTCAGCTTACCGACATGTCTTTTGTGGTTAATTCTTCTCTGCTGGAAGCGCAGCCACACCCTTGTTGCTCATGCGGTTAAAGCAATGTGGTCCTATGAAGAGATTCATGCCCTCACTGTATATTGTTGTATGCTTCTGTTACTGTTTAGGCTTCTGCTCATAATGGAGAAGCGTCGCTCCAATTCCCAGTCCATGAAAGGGAAACAGTCAGTCCAGGTGGAGCCAATGCCCAAGAAACAAGGTAGGAAATCCAATCAGGAACTTTTAGAAAATTTAGCAGCAAAATATGTCATGGGAAACTCTTCAATGGTTCGCCAAGAAATTCGAGGCTGGGAAAGAGACATTCATACTGACTCCGAAGACAACAAAGTAGAAGCAGAAATTCTGGATTTCATATCTGATCTTGGAAACACTCGAGGTCGTCTCACGTTATTCCAACAGACTATCCACACCTACTGGATAGTTAAATGCCTTCTTTCAAAGGCCATGCAGAGTTTTCCCGCTCGTCAGGCTCACATGGACTCAACAAAGTTAGAACCCCGCAGTATGGAAATGCTACAGGATATGCAAGACCAGCTATATCATATCAATATTACCCAGTACCAAGTAGCTGACCGTATGAGCAGAATTTATGACAGGGTGGGTCGTATGGAAAAGCATCTACAACAGCTCCAACAAGTGGACATGCCAGGGTCTAATGTCAAGGACCCAGCCCCTGTTTCTTCTTTCGATGGCTAGTTCTTTAATACTTTTGTTTTATGAAATCTGCAATTTTGTATGAACTTATTTTCTATTATCAGCATGTAGATAGGTATGCTCTAGAACAGATAGCCCATGTGGGTTATAGAAGAATGAAACTTTTTCAATTTTGGTATGATTTTCATGCACTAAGATGACCAACAGACCTGGTTTCCTTCGGGCAGATTGAGACCATAGACTGAATTTATATATTTGTAACCTGCTTTGCCAATATATATAGAAAATAATGAGGCTCTACTATATTTACAAAAAAAATAATAAATTATAATTGTGTTTGCACAGTTTATTAAATATATAATATTATATTATAACTTAATTAATATATTTATAATATTATATTTCTTTATTTTTGTTTTTAATTAAAAGATACAAATTAAGTCAGATTCAATAACAAACAAAATTTCTCTTTCAGCTCATGATTGATAGTAAGCCGCCGTCAGTTCAAAACATGTTCTGGAAGTTTGACAAACAATAGTGATAAGAAAACATCAAAGTCAGTGATTAACTTTTTCATTAGTGCCCAAAAGTGAAAGGTTATGAAGGAGAAGATTGATCGCAGGATGGGGAAGAGTCCAACAAACATGGGTTCATGGAGGCCAACAATGAGAGCACCAATAACTTTCATGTCACGAAAGTGCATTGCTACTAAAGTTCGCATTTACATGTATTAAAGTAGATTTATTTTAATTCATTTTAAATAAGGATTTAGTAAGATGTTTTATTATATACAAAATTTTAGGTGTAAATTATTTTTACGATATAAAACTTTAAAAAATATTTTGTTTTGGAAAATTTGAATTTCTCAATACTTAATACTTAATAAATATATAATATATATAGTTTAAATTGTATTTTTGAATATATAAATTGATTTAATGTCTTGAAAATCTCTGTTAGTATTTGGATTGAGTAATTTACACACTTTAAAATTGCTATTTTAACAAATCTTTGTTGTATTTTATACACAAAATTGGGAAAACAAGATATACATGAAAGAGGCTAAAATGTAAATTAGTGAGATTATTTGAAATGTTTTAAAGAGAAAATTAGATTTTTTTTTTTCAACTATATATATTACAAACATAATTGACATTGAAATATTTGACTTACAACGACATATCTTATTTATAAATTGCATTGTACATAGTAAAGTGTCTTTTTGTTATTAATATATTTTGAAGTACATGATAATATATATATATATATATATATTAATCAATTTTTTTCTATTAATTCAAAATATTATATATTTTTGTGATATTCTCAAAAATTTGTTGGCCTCACTCTTACTATATTTATTGGCCAACAATTGCATACCGAAATACACAGCGAATTGCCAAGACTAGCTTTGCTTTACTAAAATTATCTGGTAAAAAGTGAAAAAACACTCATAAAATAAAGAAGCAAGCTATAAGTATGATATATCATCCTAGTTTACGGGGATGATAGAGGTTTGAATCCACAATGCACATGCCCCTCCATCTGAACCAAATGGGTTTCCAAATGGTCAAGTTTATCCTCGATGTCTTGTTGTTGTCTAGTCTATCATGAATCCCTACAAGCTGTGTTGGATATGATTCTTAAAATCCATGTTGTTATTGCTATCATCATGCTGGTCTAAAATGAGTTGTTCCAATGCAACAATCAACTACCAAATTGCACCACCACAATCTTTTTTCAACTGAAGGGATTGAGAAAGCAATTATTCAAGTGTTTCTCCATTTCTTTTTCCATGGTGTTGTTTCCTAACATGTACTCTCCTCCCCTCTAGTCCTACACGAGCTTGTTCGTGCTAAGGAAGCATATTCACTACCTACCCTTGAATATATTGTCTAGGATATAGCAGTTCTTTGTTGCACCAACTAGGTGACCTGTTCATCCCAAGAAAGAGATTAAACAACCACAACCACCAATTTAAATGATATTTTGCGTTGAAACCCCTGCAAGCCACCCCACAGTCACCTAAATATGCAATGGTACCTACAGTGACACACAAACTCTTCTAGAATTACCTTTGTACAAAGAAACAAGAAGCGGATATAGAAATAAACCCATGAGGCCCACCAACCAACCCCTTTCTAGTTTCTAGAGCCAAAAATGCCAATTCGTAGAGATATTTCTTTTCTTAAGCCACCAAGACCCTTCAAACTCTACCACTAGGCCCTACTAGAATTCCACAAAACAAACCCATAGAACAGACAATCATCCAAGATAACTAATGGATAATGACAACACAAACCAACCTAAGTACAAGGTCTAGAGACTTTACCTCAAGATTGTAAGCCAACAAGTTCTCCAACAAATTCACCTCTTCACCCGAGATTTTCCTTAGCCACCTCGACAATATTGCAGAGATGCAAAATATGTACTAAGGAGGGAACTGTATGCCCTAGCCCCAAATCGCTTATGTCAAACCACAACAGATAACACTGTTACCGATGAAATAGGTAACTTGACCTCAAAATGGAAACTCTAGCCCAAAAAGACTCAAAAAACATGAAAAAACACCCCAAAAGCAAAAAAAGTGTATTCCAAAATGCACTTGGTTTTTTTTAAGGTCAAATTTCAACATTTAATAAAATTATGCTAAAAACAAAAATTTTTCTTCAAAAAAAGATTGAAAAAACACCCTCAAAACAAATCTAGTTGATGCTGGAATAACAAAAAAAAATATGTGTCATATTTTTGACATTTTTAAAAATAGAAATAACATTTTTTAACTTTTAAAATTCAAACATTTAAAAAAACCTAAAATTTAGGAAAAAAATAAATTTAAAAAATAAAAATATTGTAAAGCTTAAAATTTAAAAATATATAAGAATAAAAAAATAAAAATAAAAACAAAATAAAAATTTTAATTCAAACATTAAAAAAAACAAAAAAAAAAAAAAAATTAAGATTAAAATTTCAAAATATATAGAAATAAAAAAAAAAAAAAAAAAACAAAATAAAAATATTAAATTAAAAAAAAAAAAACAAGTTAAAAAAAAAAAAGAAATTATAAAAAAAAAAATATAGAAATTAAATTTAGAGAAATATATTAAATTTTAATAAATTTACAATTTAAAAAAAAAAATTAAAAAAAAAAAAACATTATTTAAATTAAAAGTAAAAAAATCAAAAATCAAAATCAAAATACAATAAAAATATTAAATTTAAAAAAATATATATTAAAAAAACAAATAAATTTTAAAAAACAAATTAAATTTAAATTATAAAAACAAATTAAATTTAAATTATAAAAAATAACATGTGTGTGAACTTAAATTAAAAATATATATTAGATTTTATTAAATTTATAAAAAAAATGTTAATATTAAAATAACAAATTAAATTAAAAAATATATATATTAAATTTTAATAAATAAATAAATAAACAAATAAATTTTAAATATAAAGAAAAAAAAAACATTGTTAAAATAAAAAGTTAAAAAACTTTAGAAATCAATTAAAAATGAAAAATTGAAAAAAACAAATTAAAAAAAATATATATTAAATAAAAAATAAAATAAAAAACAGATTAATTTGAAAATATCAAGTTTAATTAAAAAAAAAAAATTAAATATACAATTTTAATTGAAATAAAAAAAAAAACATACAAAATTTTATGTAATTAAAAAAAATAATATAAAAAAAATAAAAAAAATAAAAAATAAATATTAAATTCAAATAAATTAAAAAAAATACAAAATTTATTAAATTTTAAAAAATTAAATGAAAAAATTAAACATATAATTTAATAATAAAATATATATATATATATGAAATTTAAAAAAAAAAAAAATCAATTTACTAAAAAAAATACAAAATTTAATAAAAATTATTAACAAAATTTAGAAAAAATAAATAAAAACAAAATAAAAAAAATAAAAAAATTTTAAAAAACAAAAGAAGTTAAGACAAATTAAATTTCAAATTTAAAAATTAAATTAAAAAAATAAATAAATAAATTTTTTGAATTAAAAAATTAAAAAATTAAAAAAAAAAATCAAATTAAAAAAAAATTTAAAAAAGGAAGAAATTTTTTTATCGTGGTGGCGCCACCAATCGGCCTCTCGCCCAGGTGGCGACGGAGGCTGATTTCGGGAATCGGCCTCCCGTCGGAGGAGGCCGATTCCCAGAATCGGCCTCTACTCCATCACTGATCGGATCGATTCGAATCTTCACCAACAACTTTAAGGGAATTTCTATGTCGGCATAAATCTCCCAATGGGGGTGTTTTAAGGATCGGCCAACAACTTTGTACATGCTTCAAACCTATAGGAGATGCACGTGGGCATGTCCACCTGACGTCCTTCATGCGATGATTACAGTGATGATGGCACATATGGTCATTGCAACTTGAGGAAATGATGGAAAAAATATGTCCGTGACGTGGTTATGTGCTTGATGTGATGATGACGGTGAAAAAGACGTCCTTCATGAGATGATTACAGTGGTGATGGCCCATCTGGTCATTACAACTGGCGGAAATGATGGCAAAAATATGTCGGTGACGTGATTATGTCCTTGATGTGATGATGACAGTGAAAAAGACCCCGCGTTGGTGGTGGCGGTGATAGAGCATTGGGTTATTGTAACTTGCTGAGTTAAATAATGAAAATTTTGGTAATATGAAATTTAAGTTATAATTTTCAAGTTTGAGGATTTTGGGTGTTTTATGTATTTTTGATGGTATTGAATCAATTTCTATTATCCAACCAAATGATTCAAACACTCTAATATTCATATTTTTGAATTTATTTTTTCTAAATTCAAACAATAAAATCTACTATAAAAAATAATTAAAATCATTTATAACCTTAATAGACAAAGTCTAACTTGTAAGAATGATGATACAAATTATAATTATGTTTTTATAATGATGAAGCCTATTAAGGAGCTACCTAAGAATGATATTAAGTAGATCGTCCCACATGCTTTAGAAATTGGGATTGCTTTCTCACTTCTCAAGGTAAGAGCATAAAATTATCTATTGAGGTTGTTGAATATGCATTATGGATAAAATTATCTATAAGATTGTCGAATATTTATTATTTTTTTAAGCTAATAGCTCAATTTAGATAGTTTTAGAAATAGGTATTTTTTTCTCTTTTTTTTCTTTTTTTATTTGCTATAGGTTTATTTTGATTTACTTTCAATATAAATTTAGAAAGATGTTTTTATTATAGATTTATTATAGTTTGAGGTGCAAACTATTTTTAGAATGAAAAATTTGAAAAAATGTTTACATTTTTGGAAATTTGATCCTCCCAAATATATATATATATATATATATATATATATATATATAGATATATATATATATATATATATATATATATATATATATATATATATATATATATATATATATATATATATATATATATATATATATATTATATATTCATTGTTTAAATTGCATTTTTGAATGTATAAATTGAGTTAACGCCTTGAAAATATCCTTTGCCACTTGAATTATGTAATTTAAACACCGTAAAATAGTTATTCCAACAAACCTTATTGCATTTTAGACAAAATTGAGAATACAAAATATATATGAAAAGGGGATAAAACGTAAATTAATGTTTTAAACATAACATTTTTTTCTCAATTGTTTTATATAATATATACATAGATTTTGTTTTCAACTATATATAATAAAAACATAATTGACATTGAGATATTTGACTTAATATAGAGAGAGACATATTTTATTTAAAAACTACATTGTACACAGTAAAGAGTCTTTTTTTTATTAATATATTTTTAAATACACATTAATATTTTTTTTTGTGAATCTATTTTTTTCTATTAATTCAAAAGATTATATATTTTTTTTTTGGCACTTCTAAAAAATATGTTGGCCTCACTCATACTATATTTATTGGTGAAGAGATGCATACCCAAATACGTAGTGAATTTCCAAAACTAGAATTGCTTTATATATGTTTTCTGGCATAAGGTGAAAAACACCCATAAAATTAAGAGACAACCTACAAGCATCATACGTCGTCAGAGCTTACTAGTACCAAATGATCTGGACCTGGTCGAGGGGGTGGCAAAGGTTTGAATCCACAATGCACATGGCCCTCAATTTGAACAAAATGGGTGTCCAAATAGTCAAGTTTCTCCTGGATGCATTGCTGCCCTCGCCAAAGGCTGACCAATCTATCTTGAATCCGCACAAGTTGTGTTGGATATTATTCAAAAATCCATGTGGTCATTGCGATCAACTTATTGGTCTCTATTGAGTTGTTCCAATGCAAAACTCAACCACTGAATCGCACCAACACAATATTTCATCATGTGGGGGGGGTTTCTATAGAGTGAAGGGATTAAGAAAGTGACTAGTCAATTGTTTCTACATGGCTTAGTCCATGGTGTTGTTTCCTACCCTATACTCTCCTCCCCTCTAGTCCTATATGACTTGATGAAATGCTAGGGAAGCATCTTCACCACCTGTCCTTGAATGTATTTCCCAGGATATGACACTTCTTTGTTATGCCAACTAGGCAACCCCTTCGTCCCATAAAAGGCTTTAAACAACCAAAAAAACCAATTCGAATGATATGTGATAGTGAAACCCGTGCAAGCCACCAAAGAGTCACTTAAATATGTGCAATGGTACCTATAGTCACACACAGACTTGGAAAAACACCAAAAAATAGGAAAAGCATACCAAAATTCAAATATGGCCTAAAACTTTCCAGAATGACCCTTTGAACAAAGAAAGAAGAAGAAAATATAGAGATAAACCCAAGATACCCATCAACTAACCCCTTTCGAGTTTCTAGAGCCTAGAATTCCAATTCATAGAGATATTTATTTTCTTCAACCACCAAGGCCCTTCAAATTCTACCACTAGGATCGACTAGAATTCCTAAGAATACACCCACAAAACCAACAAACATGCATGCTCATCAACGAAAATGGACAATGTAAATCAACCTAAATAAGGTCTATAAATTTTACCCAAATACTATAATCTAACAAGTTCTCCAACAAATTCGCCTCTTCACCCGAGCTTTGCCTCAACCACCTCGACAATATTGCGGAGATGCAAAATATGGACGGAGGGAACCTTTAGCCATGCCCTAAAATGATCCAGGTGGATATTGGTGGCCACCCGCTTATTCCACTTGGACCCCCATCATTATATCTTTCAATTTTTCATTTTCGTTAATTATAGCACAATTTACTATTTTTGGCAGTTTTTCAGGTCTTGACCTTCTGTAGTAGTTTTGAGGCCTTAAACGAAATTTCTTGGGAAAAATGAGACCAACATAGGACTTCTACCAATGTTTGTCACTCTAAAGTTGTAGTCCTCAGATAGATCTTTCTAACGAGGTATTATGTGCATCAAACGAAGATCGTATGCCAAAGCTATGTCCCTCGGAAGTTGATGTACCAATTTACCAAAACAGGGCCTATATTTTTGGCGCCTCATCTCCTAGGGTTAATTTTTTTATTTTTTATGGTTTTACATTGTTTCTCAATAATAAATATGCCTTTGAGCCTCATTGTAACACAATTTAGAGGCATGTAGCTGCCACTTTCTTCCCATATATAAGTTACCATTGCCCAAGCTAGTTTATTTTGCATTCTTTCTGTAAGAATTTTTCAGTATTTGATAATAATGAAATGAAGTGTTATTTCTGTTGCATCTCTCTGTTGATGTTTATTTATATATTTTATTATTTTCCTACATAAATCTAGATTAGTGGTATCAGAGCGATCTACTCTTTCTGGATATTTCTTTGTATGTCCCCAACGAGGTTGGGGTATAAGGATATAGGGATCGATCTGGTTGAACCTTTGCAATATTAACCTCACAAAACCTGATGACCTCCCATGGTGGAAGAAAATAAAGATGAGGGAACAAGATATATTATCAAAATATTGCTTGAGGAGGCCCTCAAGAAACAAAGGAATGCGATGATGGATAAATTTTCCCATAACCTTCAATGACTACCACCTACAATGCACCTTCATCCAGCAGCCACTCTAGAGGTTCCACTCATTTTAAGGTACAAGTAAACTTTTAAATTCCCATATTTTAGGGAGAAATATATGTAGAAGTCATAGATAGATGGTTGAATCTATTAGAAGCATATTTCTAAGTTAGTGACTTTTCCAATCACAAAAACATCACTTTTCCACTCCTAAAAGCCGCTCCCCATGTCAGGGACTAG
>CM076569.1:617679915-617789903 GCA_034641835.2 Pinus albicaulis
TGGGAAACCTATAGTGAGAAAAAGGACGATAGGGAAACCTCCTTGTTCTCGGCCACACCCACTTGGAATTATTTCTAAGACACCACCAAGGAAAAATATTATCCCGTGGCGAGCTATGAGGACAATTACATACATTAGACTACGTTGCGACAACAAATGGATCAAGATGTGCATGAGCTAAAGAATTTTTTCCATACCCTGCGCACAAAGTTGGGTATCAAATATTCAAAGAAGCATTTGGTGTTGAATTACTGCTATTTTCTACATTGATACATTCAAGAGAAAATGGAGTTCCTCGATATCTGCTTGCTTGGTGAATCATGCTGGTATGTTGCCAATATCGAGCATAAATTTAAACAAAAGAAGCAAGACTTTGGATCTGTGAATCAAAAACAAGGGAAAGGCTCCCCCAAATCGCAGAACAAGGTACAAAGCCAAGGCAAGGCATCCGTGGACAACCCACCAAAGCCACAAGCGAAGAAAAACACCATAATTCCAAAGAAGGACATGGGAAAGTGGTATGAGCTCCATAAGAGCTCTACTCACAACACAAGTGAGTGTCAGGCCAAAAAGTCACTGGTGGTTGAGCTGAAGACTTCTGAATCAGATGCGTGTTTTGACTCTGAGTCAAAACTTGACAAGGGGAATGAAAAAGGGAATTAGATTATCAATGCAGAGACCAATGACATTGTTTCCACCACAAAGTTTCAGAAGGAGGAACCCAAAGATCTAGAGAAGGGGGAGTGCCTTTTCCATTCACAGATGTGGGTGAAGGGTTCCCTGTTTTAGTTCATTGTCGACGGCGGGAGCCAAAATAACCTAATTTCAGCAGATGTCGTGAAGTGGTTTGGTCTGCCGACCACATAACACCTCCAATTGCACACCATTGGATGGCTTCACCAAGGATGAGATCTCTAAGCCATCTAGCAATGTCGCCTTCCCTACAGCATCAAGCCCTTCATGAATGAGGTATTACGTGATATTTCTCCTCTTTATGTTTGTGATGTATTATGAGGTCAACCATACTTGTGGAAGTGACATGTTTTGTATGAGTATAGGCCTCACGCTATTATTGTTACTTTCAATAAGTTATACAAGATATTGCTGGAAATATTGTCATTGATGGAAAATGAATAGAAAGGAGCAGCACCAGAAATATCATTGAGAACAAAGGAGCATATCAGGATCAGCTAGAGTATAATGGAGCAATAAGGCAAAGAAGGAAAAATTTAAGTAGAGAAGCATAGGAGCAGCAAAGAGTAAAAGGGAGGCAGAGGAGCAACATTAGAGGAAAAGGAGCAACAAAGAGGCATGGATCAACACCAAAATTATCATTAAGGAAAAGGAGTAGAGAGGAGAAGTAAAAAGGCAAGGAGCAACATTAGAATCTTTATCAAGGAGCAAAGGCATCAAAGGAGAAAATGCAGGAAAGGAGCAAAGGCAACAAAAGAGCAAAGGTAGCAAAGGCAGCAAGTTTGGGTCGAGTCATGCTACTTTAAGTTCGGAAAAGCTCAAGATTCAAGTTGTTGAATACGTTCATAACAGTGCACAGGTTAGGGTCGAGTCATGCAAATATCTATATAGAACAGTGTTCGGAAGCTTCATCGCAAATCACAATCACAACAGAAGACCTGAACCCACAAATCGCGAATGAATCTTAATATACATGTTGAGATGGATGGTCAGAATGTTATCACGAAAATAAAGGTTGAGAGATGGATGGCTAAGATCTCATCGCAAATTGAATTGTGAAAATGCCAAAGTGGACAGGTGTCGAGTGGAGGTCCTTGCGCATATCTCATAACACATGCGATATGGTATAATAGTTAATGGCAGAGATGTAAACTTGTGAAGTTGCGATAATGTGCAGAGTTTGCAATGCGATGTGATCGCATAATCCTATTGGAGTTTTTTTATATATTTATATGTTAAGTTATTGCAAGTTAATTTTTTAAGTTGCGATGCAATAAGACACAAAAATTGCAAAATGAAAAGTGTGAGAGATGACATGGAAATATGACGTGGCAGTGACATGGTGATGAAGTGGTTGTGATGTGGTAGTGACGTGGAGATGATGTGGTAGTGATGTGTCAATGACATGGCAGTGACGTGGTGATGATGTGGTAGTGATGTGGCAAGGTGGCATGGCATGATGATGTAGAGATGATGTTGACCTGACCCACATATAGCACATCGCAAGCTGAGGAGGATAAGCACTCAAGAATCATGTTAAAATGCCGAAGTGTGAAATGTGATAAGAGTATCGAATGCGATATGCTTCAAAGGTAAATTCTAGAGGATTTAAATTCTGGTGTGGGACCCATTCGCATATCGCACATCTCTATCAATGATTCTTATATTTATATTTTAAGTCATTGCAATTTAATTGTTTTAAGTTGCGATGCGATAATAAGTGTGGTTTACGATGCGATGCGATCACATATCGCATATGATAAGAGGAAACTTCTTATTTTTATGAGCTAAATGTTGCGACATGCGATAAGGGGTGGATGCAATCTAGCTTTAGAGTTAAATTGCAAAGGATTTCAAATTCGAAATAAGGCCTTTTTGTGGATAAATTGCATCAGAGGAGGAAAAGGAGGTTATAACGTAAAACCTATGGAACAACGAAATGTGATAGATGTGACCGGATGTGATATCATTCAAAGGTAAATATTAATATATTTTAGATCGAGGGTTCTTTGTGGGTACGCATTTTTTACGAAGAAAAGACTGAACGCATGCAAAAGACTCTGGCATATAAAGAAAAATATGAACGGGAGAAGACTCGGGTAATACCCGAAACTAAGTGCAGAATGGTTTTATGCAGTTTCCCCGGTGAATTAAAAGGAAACGTTGAACACAACAGTAAAGACATGGGCAAGTGACTCAATACTAGTGCAAGGTTAGTGTGGTTGGTTAATAAAAAAATTCTAAACGCAATAGGAGGAGACTTGGGTTAGTGACGCGACACAGAGAAAACGAGCAGGTGAAGGCTGAATGCGATGGACACAAGTAGAAGAGGCAGAGTCGGGAAAAAAGGAGATATGATCTCACTGATGGTAACATGCTAGCTGGGTCAAGTCAGGTAAAAGGTTTTTGTGTAGAACTCTTATGATAAAACTGTGGAAACAGAAAATGCAGTGACAGCAGTAGAAAGGAAAAACACACAACGAGCCAAGAGATGAAAGGGATGAGTGAAATATACTTTTTGTAACTACAAATGTAAATTCATTGATTATTTTATATTGTTTGTGATGCAAAGGCAAGTCTCCATAAGCATAGGAAAAACTCCATGAGTGTTGTAATGATTATTTTTTATTTAATAACCTGAACTGAAGAATGAGGAATTAAATGGGTGGAAGGCATAGGGTCAAGCTTGTTCACTTCATATTCACCGTAGAATGCAAACAGTCATGTAGTTATCTATATAAAACATGTAATATCAGTGTGCATAGAAACATTAGAAAACTATAGAATGGAAGAGAGCAGAAAAATGTAAAAAAGCTACAGAAGGTTGGAGAGTGGAAGAATAAGAGAGAACTGATAGATATGTTGCGCATATCATGAACTAATATGAAGTAGATATGAAGGCCAAAGAGGCAGTAGTGGAAAATGAGTATAACAGAGCTGATATTCAGATAAATCATCATTTTAGTTTCATGTTGAGTGAGGGGATTGTAGTGTCCTTTCAATTTTTAGCTTGATAAAATTCCAGTTGGAGTTGGGTGAGGTAGGAGCCTCCTCTAGGTTGTAGCCTGCAAAAAATATTTGCGAGTTGGATCTTCCTTGCAAGTTGTAGCTTGCAGAAATTGAGGTACGAGCCTCCTGTGGGTTGTAGCCTGTAGAAAATACATGGGAGTTGGTGCTTCCGTTTCAAGTTATAGCTTGATAGATGTCCAGTTGGAGTTGGGTGAGGTAGGAGCCTCCTATGGGTTGTAGCCTGCTGAAAATAGATGGGGGTGGAGCTTCCTTTCAAGTTGTAGCTTGAAAAATTTGAGGGAGTAGCCTCCTGTAGGTTGGAGCCTACAAAAAATCAGTGGTGAGAGGGATTTGGAGCTCGCCTTTGCATCACAACAATAATAACATGTGGTTTTCTCCCTTGTGGGTTTCTACTTATATCTGTTGTCTATGTGCTTGATTATTATGTGTTGATGTGATGTATTATTTTGCTTAATTACTTGTTGTCCACACATTCAGTTTGTTGATTCATTATGTATTAACTTGCTTATAAAATGAATTAGTTAATGAGTTGAATGAAAAGAGTATTTATGACCAGGAATGTACTAAACTGATTCACCCCCTCCACCCCCTCCCCCCTCTCAGTTTAGCTAAGGGTTCATCAATTGGTATCAAAGAAGGCTCCTTTGGTGTAAGCCTAATAGCTTGAATGAGATCTAGTTGAGTCATGGACTATCAAAATGTACCCATGTTGAGTACAATAAACTTTCCTGAATGGAGAGATAAGGTTAAAACATATTTAATCGATTATGAACCTGAGGTATGGAAGCTTGTATGTGATGGTTACTTCACAGACTCTCCCTCTTTGCAAGAACAATAGTGGAATGGCAAGGAAAAATGTGTGATATATAACAATCGTCATAACAAGGATCTCATGAATCTAGAATAGATTGCATCTCATGCATGAAGGTGAAATTAGTGGTCTCATTATCAAGAAGGAGAAGATAAACAAGAAGAAGAAGAAGAAATCCTTTCAAAAGGACAAATTTCAATCAATTGAGATACCTGCTAGGGTGAATGGATGTGATTGCCATGAAGAAATGACAGTTGAATAAAAATCCAAACCTCACACAACCTTGACTGAAATAGAAATATTGAATAATGAAAATAAACACCTTAATACGCTGGTGCAAATATGTGATGAGAGAGAATATGAAGATAAGGAAGAAATTGTTGGCCTGAGGGCACAACTTGAAGAAGCAAGGAGTTTATAAAGAATGATTAATAACCAGCTCAAGGAGAGAGATATACAATATGAAAGACTAGAGTCTGAAATAATTCCAGCTGGGAGAAAACTAGATGAAGAAGAAGCTAAATTTGTTAGAAGACTGGATAAAGGCACAAGTAAGCACAAAGGTAAGCTTCCATTCAAATGCTTTAACTATGAAAGAGTGGGCCACTTGGCCTAAAAATGTCCCAATAAGATAACATATAATCAGTGTAAAGAAAAACAGAAAAAGAAACTCCTATAATATGTAGAAAGGGAAGAAATTTAAGAGAAAAACCTTTTTTCCCAGCAAGATAGCAGTGCATCTAAAAGCTTAGATGAATCCCTAGATGAATATGGAATCTTAGAATTTTCATTAATGAGTATGGATGATCTTGAAGACGATCCTCTGGAATCTGAGGAAGAACGTAAGGTAGACCTTGAGGGGGAGTTGGTGACTACCCTAAAGTTAATTGATATATTCAAGATCAAGACTAGAAAACAAAAGGAAATCCTTCTGCAATATGTTAAGGAAGAACCAAACTCTGAAGATTTTATTAATTTAAATATTGAACTAGAAGAATCAAGGAAAGTAGAAGACATTTTGCTGTAGAAAATAAGAGAGAAAAGTCAATAATGTGGAAGATTGGAAGAAGAGGTGGTGAGTCTGAGGAAGAATTTGGAAATGGCTCAAACGAATGTAACAATGAACATTCAGCAGTTAAAAGGTGTTGAACAATTGGATAGGATATTAAATGAAAAAATATCTCCTGTTGTAAACTCTGGGATAGGACATGACGGAGAATCTAGCAAGTCGAAGGCAGGGGATAAGAAATCTATTACTTTTGTGAAATATGCATAAAGGAAAATGATAACTCTCATCAATATGAGATTATTTCAACTAGAAGACTGATAAAATAAAGGAGCGTGTTGTGTAAGCAGCTCAAAGATGAGATTTTCTCCATGAACAACTCAAAGAAGGCAGACATTGAAAGGGATGATGAAACAACTCTAAAAGGATCCACAGAAGCAGAAGGCAACAAGAACTTGATGTGTAATGAAACAAACAGAAACAAGCAACAACATCAAGAGACAAATAATGAAAGGAAGAAATCAATTGCAAAAATCTCAATTGTTCCTGAATATCAATTGAACAAGTTTAGAAGATCTCAAAGGAGGATCTTTCCTCCTATGAAAAATATCACATTTTTCTCTTGTATTAAACCAGAAAATATTGCAGCACTTTGTAAGATAAGGAATATCAACTTTAACTAGAAAAATATGCATCAAATTAGAATACCCCCTCAAGCAAGTAAATGGAAAATTCAATATTTCATCGGGTACGCAAATAATTTCCGTGGCTACCATTATTCATGCAATGACTTTGGACATGTAGCAACTCAATGTCAGACAAATAAAATCAATTTTAACCAACAAAAGATGCATCAACTGAGAAGACTACCTCAAGAAAACAAATGGAAAGGAAAACCTTTCACCAGGTACATAAATCATTTCCAAGGCTACTGTTATTCATGCAATGAATTTGGACATAAATCTATTGAATGTAAACTATGTTCAAAAGGGAGCACAAAATTTTATACACCAGCTCAAACGTACCTAGGTAAAACAATATGCTATGTATGCCACAAGCTTTGACACAAATAAAATGACTCTAGGCTACCATATACGTTAAAGGACTCTAGAGAGATGATGGAACCAAATCAAAGCAGACCAAACTGTGAATGAAAAGGAGATGAAAATATTATGAGGAACCCTAACAAAGTATGGAAGAAGAAGAAAAAGGGGGAGCCTGTTACTTCAATAACATAATGAATCCATCATAGTCTCAGGGGGAGATGCTCCAGGAAGAGACGCAGATATCCATTCAGTGATAGACAAGAAGAAACATCCCAGGGGGAGATCAGTTCATAAAAAGTCCTCATAAGAGTTGTCAAAGAAGAGCTGCTTGGAATAAGAACAAATAAAATTTCAGGAAGGGAAAGGACAATTCCTCTGGCAGAGAACTATAAGGAAGAAGGACACCTGAAGAATTAAATAGCCAACAGTTTGGTGGAATAAGATAAAGCAGCAAGCAGCCATGGTGGTAAAGGGAACATCAATCATGAACTTGGAAACTAAGATGATGATTACACTATGTGTCTCACTGCAAGTGTTTACAATGAAACAAAATTATTTTGAGAAGGATGAATAAGAAAAATGTTATTATCATTATATCATTACAAATAACCATTGCAAGTGTTATTATTGGGGTAGTGGTATGGTACAGGTCCTCAGGATTGGAATATTATGGTATGCATCATGGTGGTAGTATGGTAGAAATACATCAAGGAAGCAGTCCCAACATTATCAGCATTATAATATGTGTGGATTAGGTTATGGTTGCTCTTATTAGTGCAAAGTATCTTCTAGTTGAAAATGTTGGAGAATGACGAGATGTGTTATCAAAGCATGGAAAGGTCAGTAAAATATGAAAGCATCATTACCTTATGTTCGTTGAAGTGTTATATTGAGTGCTGAAGAATCACGTAGTCTCGGATATGAATGTCCACCATTTCAAGTCAGTATTGATATACTTTCAAGGCCTCTTTCTTAAGTCATCAATAAGCTTGTTGAACTCTATCTAATGAAACTTCAATTAGCCAAATTGAAGATATTTCCTGAAGAACATGGGGATAGAAAAATTGAAGTGTCTGAAGTATGATGGGATAGCTGTGTTAATCTTACTATTGAAGGTCAAGAGTCTATTATTGATTCATCTGAAACTTACTTCAGCAGAAAGGAGTAATTGATATTTCACCACTACAGAGAGTTGATCATTGAACTACATACCCCCTTGTGTCATAAATAAAATTGTATAGTTGATAGTAAGATTGTCAAATGCATGGAATGTATCAAGCCCTGAGGATTTTATGTTTAAATATGTAACTCTTCAATATTAAAGCCATTGGGCCTTTTATATTGAAAGATATTGTATAATATTACAATAAATGGTAAGCTTTGTTTGAACTCATTTTTCACTTCAACATCAATGGATTTTGACTTATAGTGATTACATCTTCATCAGAAGTCTTGCACATATCACTATCATCAAGCAGTAAGGGACAAAAGAATAGAACATTATATGGTGACATTCCTTCTAGCATTCCCATGATTTTTGATCGCATTAGTTTGTTTTATGTAGTCATTTAATAACAGAAGAACTTAATGAAGGATGCTTATACTAAACTCAAAGAGGCGCTGCTCTAGGAAGCACCCAAGCATTATTATTGGAGCAGCGTTGGTATTGGACCAAGCATTACTGATGTGTTGAGCTACTGTTTAAGTTGGAAATGTTTTGGTTTTGGAGGTAAGTAGATAAATGAATGATAAAACCGTGAACAATCTGTCTTTGAGACTTCGATTAAATAAATTGAAAAGTTCTTCCTGAAATGCATTGTGATAAAACAATTGATTGATCCCACATCTCCACCAGTACAAAAGGTTAATGATGCTTGAATTAGATTCTGTATATTGTTGATTTTTGTTGAGAACAGTCGAGAGCTCAATACATATAACTAAGAGTATGAAGGGTATCGTAACTATGGTTGTCTGTGCAAGCCGAAGTGAAAATTACCACATGGGTTATCAATGGGTATCATATTATCTGGTGGCGTTGGATGCATAGACACTTTTGGCATAAGTGTATACCACATAGATCAGATATTTCAAGATATAACCATTAGTCTTCCTTCAGCATGTGTTACACCTAAAAGTAATGTAACAGTGGTATGTAGGTGAATTTGAGAATCCCTTATAAGAAAGTATGACCGGTTGGCCTATGAACCAAGTTATGTGCAAAGACATCCTTGAATATGCAACGAAATCTCTGTGTAATTTGGTAGTAAAGGTGAACCATGGATTCAAAAGATATATTGGTGATCCAAGTGGATATTGGTGGCCACCCGCCTATTCCACTTGGGGCCCCACCATTGTCTCTTTCAATTTTTTTCACAACTTACTATTTTTAGCAGTTTTTTGGGTCCTGAACATCTGGAGCCCTTTTGAAGCCCCAAACAGAGATAATATGCCATAGTTACGTCCTCGGGAAGTTGAAACACCAATTTACCCAAATGGGGCCCATATTTTTGGCACTTCATCTCCTAGGGTTGGGTTTTTGGACGTTTAGAGTTCTCCATTGTTTCTCCATAATAAATAGGCCCTCGTGGATCATTATAACACAGTTGAGAGGTATGTAGCCGCCACATATTTTCTCAGAGATTCACTACCAGCACCCTAGCTATTTTATTTCCATCATGTTTGTAAGCATATTTCTATGATTTGATATTAATGAAATGAAGCCTTATTTCTGTTGTATTTCTATGTTTATGGCTATTTCTGTATTATGTTGCGTTCCTGCATGAATCTGGATCAGTGGTATCAGAGCGTTCTGCTTTTATTGATCTTTCTTTGCATGTCTACAACGAGGTCGGGGTATAAGGAGTTAGGGCTCGATCTAGTGGAACCTTTGTAAGATCAGCCTCGTAAACCCTGACGGACGCCCATGTGGGACGAAAAGAAAGATGAGGGAGCAGGATATGCTATCAAGATATTGCTTGAGGAGGCCCTCGAAAAACAAAGGAATGCGATGATGGATAACTTTTCCCAGATCCTTTAACGACTACCCACCGGCGGTGCATCCACATCCAACAGCCACTAAAGAGGCACAAATCCCTTTAACGTACAAGTAAACTTTGAGATTCCCATATTTGAGGGTCAAATATATGTAGATGTCGTAGATAGATGATTGAATATATTAGAAGGATATTTCTTGGTTCATGACTTTTTCAACCGGTAGAAGATTATTTTTGCACTCCTCAAAGCTACCCCCCATGTCAAGGACTGGTGGGAAGCCTACTGTGAGAAAAAGGACGAGAAAAAACCCTCATTTTTCTCAACCATACCCACTTGCAATTCTTTCCGAGATGCCATCAATGAAAAATACTATCCCGTGGGGAGCTATGAGGACAAGTACATACAATAGACCATGCTACACCAACAAAGGGATCAAGATGTGCATGAGCTAACAAATCTATTCCATACCCTGTGCACAAAGTTGGGTATCAAAGATTCAGAGAAACATTTGGTGCTAAAGTATTGCGGTTGTCTGCACAGAAAAATTCAGGAGGAAATGGAGTTCCTTAACATCTCCTCGCTTGGTACGACATACTGGTATGCTGCCAAGATTGAGAAGAAATTCAAACAGAAGAAGTGAGACTTTGGATCTGTGAATCAAAAGCAAGGGAAAGGTGCCCCCAAACCACAGAACAAAGAACAAAGCCAAGGCATGGCGGCCCAAGACAACCTACCAAAGACACAAGCAAATAATAACACCGCGAAGCCAAAGAAGGACATGGGAAAGTGGTGTGAGTTCCATAAGAGCTCCACTCACAACACAAGTGAGTGTCAGGCGAAACAATCGCTGGTGGCCAAGATGAGGGCTTGTGAATCAGATGCATGCTCCAACTCTGAATTAGAACCTAAAAAGGTAAATGACAAAGGGAAGCATATTATTGATGCGAAGCCCAATGCCATTGTTGCCACTATGAAGATCCAGAAGGAGGAACCAGAAGATCCAGAGGAGGCGGAGCATCTCTTCCACTCCTAGATGTGGGTGAAGGGTTCCTCGCTACGGTTCATTATCGACAATGGGAGCCAAAAGAACCTCATTTCAGCAGATGTCATGAAGTGGTTGGGCTTGCCAACCACAGCGCACCCACAACCATACACCATTGGGTGGCTTCACAAAGGACAGGATGTCCGCATCAGCCAGGAGTGCCGCCTTCCCTATAGCTTCAAGCCCTTCATGGATGAGGTATTGTGTGACACTGCTCCTATTGATGTTTCTCATGTATTATTAGGCCAACCATACTTGTGGAAGCGACATGTTGTGTATGAGTCCTGGCCTCGCGCTGTTATTATTACTTTGGAAAATAAATTGTACAGGATACCAAAGGTACAACTACCTCCCACTATCTCTTTGGTTACTGCAAAACAATGCAGTAAGCTCATTTCCCAAACCAAGAAATTTGTTTTCTCGATAATCCGCCCCCAGGGCAAGAAGAAGATTGTGGCCATGACCTCCAGACATGGATCCTCTACACGACAACAACAAATGGACAACGTTGTGGAGGAGTACGAGGACATCTTCACCTCACCAACAGGGGTGCCTCTATACTGTTAGGTCAAGCACCCCATTGACCTGGCCCCAGCTACGCCACTAACCAATGGACCAATATATAGGTGCTCTGTTCTGGAGAATGATGAAGTCAAAAGGCAGATTCAGGAGATGCTGCAGAAAGGCCACATCCGGCCATGTTCATCGACCTGTGGGAGCTCGATTGTGTTAGTGCAGAAGAAGGATGGGACTTGGAGACTTTGTATTGATTATCGGACCCTAAACAATATCACTGTCTAGAATAGGTACCCGATCCCACGAATTGATGATCTTCTGGACCAACTCAAAGGGGAAAAATATTTCAGCAAGATCGAATTGAAGTATGGGTATCACCAGGTACCAATCGAACCCTTTGATGTGTGGAAGACTTCCTTTAAAGCCAAGGAGGGCCTTTTTGAATGGCTCGTCATGCCTTCCGGATTGAAAAATTCTCCCACAACCCTCATGAGGTTGATGGATGACATCTTGTGTCCAGTCACCAACTCATTTGTAGTGGTATACTTGGATGACATTCTGATCTTTAGCCAGACTTGGGAAGAGAACCTCCACCACATCCGAGAAGTCCTCCAAACACTGCGGAGACACAAGTTGTGTGCCAATTTGGAGAAGCGCATTTTTGGCATGACCCAAGTTCAATATCTAGGATACGTTATTGATGAAAGGGGGTTGCATGTGGATCCAGCCAAAATCCAAGTCATTCAGGATTAGCCAGCCCCAACCACCCTAACAAAGCTTCATAGCTTTCTAGGTCTTGCTAATTTCTTTTACAGGTTTGTGCTGGGATTCTCTCATATCACTTGGCCCTTGAGTCAAGTCACCAAGGGAGGAGCGAAAGAAAAATTATGTTGGTCGGAATCTCAACAAAAGGCGTTCATAGAATTGAAACATCGCCTCTGTTCTGCCCTAGTGCTCACATTACCAAACTTTCAACAACCATTTGAGATCGAGACAGATGCCTCTGACTATGCTATTAGGGAAGTTCTTACTCAACAGGGGAATCGAGTGTCATATCACAATGAGACATTGTCCTACACAGTTTGAAAGTATCCCACTTATGACAAAGAAATGTATTCCATTATGCAGGATTTTCGACAATGGAAGCATTACATTTTGGGGAAGGAGACAATCATCAACATAGACCACTGACCCGTGAAGTTCATACAGACACAAGGGAAGTTGCAGAATGATCGCCATCAGAAGTGGTCCACATATCTACAACAATTTCATTTGAACATCAAGTACAAGAGGAGTAGCACCAATAATGTTGCACACTGCCTCAGCCGACCACCGATCGTGGCCATAACTATCATTCTCAACTCTTGTGGGCATGGGACTTCTGATTGGCCACTTCTCTACAAGAGCGATCCAAAATTCAGCTACACATATAAGGCACTCTTGGGGGGTATGCAAGTTACAAATTTTCACATCCAAGATGCATTATTATGTCACCTTGGACACCTTTGTGTTCTTTCAAGTGACCGTGCCAAGATGATATGGGAAGAGCACTACAGTCGAGTCGTTGGGCATTTTTGGGTCGAGAAAATAGTGGTAGTACTGCAAAAGCATTTCTATTGGCCAAAGCTTCGACAAGATGTTGGGAAGTACATTAGATCCTCCACTCTTGCGACATTGCTAATCCGACCATGAAGAAGCAAGGGCTCTATACTTTACTACCTACCCCTATTCAGCCTTGGGAATCCATCTCCATGGATTACATGTTAGGCCTTCCTTCTACTAAGCATGGAAATGATTGTGTGTTCGTGGTCGTTGACAGATTCTCAAAGATGGACATTATGGCGGCCTGCAAGAAGAATATCACAATAGAAGCCACTACTAAACTCTTCTTTGAACGATTATGGGTGCAGCTTGGGATCCCACAGTCTATCATATCAGATCGCGACAGTAGGTTCCTCAGCACATTTCGGTCCAGCCTCTGGTCAATTTTGAACACCAAGCTCACGAATTCCACATCTTTCCATCCCCAAACTGATGGCCAGACAGAGGTCATCAACAACATTATTGTATACATTCTATGCATGTACAATTCAAAGCATCCATGCACATGGGATGAGACCCTTCCCTATGTACAAAAAAGTTATAACCAAGCTCTCCACAACTCAACCAGCCATAGACCCTTTTAGGTGGGCTTGGGATTCCAACCACTATGTCCCATTGATGTAGCCATGCCATTTGAAGCTACTGAGGCCGATTCGACTCATGTCTAGTCTAAAGCTGACAAAGAAAACAAATTCATCGAGTGCATTCAGCACATCCGTCAACAGGTTCATGACATATTGGAGAGAGCTAATTCTAAGTACAAGCAACGACATGATCAACATTGGGTGCCACACAACTTCTAGGTGGGAGAAAAAGTGTGACTAAATTTGTAGAAGGAACGCATCACTGGACACCATCGGAAGATTCGCCCGCTCTGATATGGGTTGTACACCATCACCAAGGCTATAGGGAACAATGCCTTCAAGCTCAGTGTTCCACCATTCCTTGGTCTGCACCCAGTATTCAATGTAGACTGCCTTCATCCCTACTTCCCACCTCTATTGGACACCTCTGACATTGCGGAAGAACTCACACCAAAAGAGTTAAACCCAGACCGCATGGAATAGGCCACCACAGACTGTATCATGGACATGCAAGTAAATAACACTCGCCAAAAAAAGGTCCAACTGTATCGGGTTTTCAAAGATGGCCAACTACTGCAAGTGGGTCACGAGGGACCAAGTTCAATAGAAGTTTCCTCATCTCATGCAGGAACTCAACGCAATGGGGACCATTGCTTCCTAAGGGGGGAGGAATGATCCAGGTGGATATTAGTGGCCACCCACCTATTCCACTTGGGGCCCAGGGATAATTTTAAGGATGGAAAATTATCTTGAAGTTTAAAAAATTGGTGAATCTCACTAGTCCCTAATATGCATACTATAAAATGTTTATTGATCTATTTGTAAAATTATTCAAATTTATAATAATATTAGATATATTGTCTCTATAATTTTGGCAATTTTTAACGTAAGATAATTTTATATTGTAAAATTTGGGCGAATCATTTTAAAAAAAAAATGGAAATTGGAGAATCTTTTTTTTGGAAAAACCATGGAAAATTAGCGCATCTGTGAATATTAGCCCCTAAAATTTTTCATGTTGGGGCCCCACCATTGTCTCTTTTAGTTTTTTTCACAACTTACTATTTTTAGCAGTTTTTTGGGTCTTAAACTTCTAGAGCCGTTTTGAAGCCCCAATCCGAGATGATATGCTGAAGTTACGTCCACGGGAAGTCAATTTACCCAAACGAGGCCCATATTTTTATCACTTCATCTCCTAGGGTTAGGTTTTTGGACATTTAGAGTTCTCTATTGTTTCTCCATAATAAATAGGCCCTCGAGCCTCATTGTAACACAGTTGAGAGGTCTATAGCCACCACATCTCTTCTTAGAGATTTTCTACCAACACCCTAGCTATTTTATTTCTATCATGTTTGTAAGAATATTTCTATGATTTTATATTAATGAAATGAAGCATTATTTTTGTTGTGTTTCTATGTTTATAGTTATTTTTGTATTCTATTTCATTCCTGCATAAATCTGGATCAATTGGCATCACCATATTTGAATAGATGTGTACTTCAGATGTGTATTACAGAAGAAGACATATTCCATTTACAATCTTCCTCAAAAAACATGTATCTCATATGAAGATTATAATAAATACTGAAGTATATTTGGAGTATACTTTATATATCGTATGGAGAATTCTCAGTATTTTAGTATTATTCCAATGATGCATTTTTGGTTATATAAGTCTAGTATAGTTTATTCTATGGGGTGTCCTTATCATCACCTTCAGCATTATACAAGTGCCAGGAGTCTGTGCTTTGGGATGGTATCAGCTTACTATGTATACAAATACAAGTTCAATGATTCCAAAAGTGTTCTTCCAACAATTCTTATACACCAAATGGAGCAGGAGTCCCAACCAGGTACGTGGACAAAATGAAGAATGCTTATGCAGAACTCTAAGAAGGAAATGATGGAAATTACACTGGAAAAAGGTGTAACACTTTTCCATTGATGTCAAAGGGGGAGAAAATCAAGAAGAGGAAGATAGACACTTCTTAGAATGAAAGGGGGAGGAAGTGTTGGAGGAACTGTTTCCATCAATGCCAAAGGGGGAGACTGTTGGAAATATTGTCACTGATGGAAAAGGAATAGAAAGGAGCAGCACCAGAATTATCATTGATAACAAAGGAGTAGATCAGGATCAATTGGAGTATAAAGGAGAAATAAGGCAAAGAAGGCAAAGTTAAGTAGAGAAGCATAAAAGAGAGGCAGAGGAGCAACAAAGAGTAAAAGAGAGGAAGAGGACGAGAATTAGAGGAAAACGAGCAAGGAAGAGGAGCAGCAAAGAGGCATGGATCAACACCAGAATTATCATTAACACAAAGGAGTAGAGAGGAATAGTAAAAAGGAAAGGAGTAGCATTAGAATATTTATCAAGGAACAAAGGTAGCAAAGGAGCAAAGGAAACAAAAGAGAAAAGGCAGCAAGTTTGGATCGATTCGTGCTAATTTAAGTTCAGAAAAGCTCAAGAGTCGGGTTATTGAATATGTTCATATTAGTGCATAGGTCAGGTTTGAGTTGTGCAAATATCTATACAGAACAGTGTTCGAAGGCTTCACTGCAAATCACAATCTCAACAAAAGACCTGAACCCACAAATCGAAAATAAATATTAATATGCATGTTGAGATGGACTGTCAGAATCTTATCGCAGAAATAAAGGGTGAGAGATGGATGGTTATTATCTCATCGCAGATTAAATTGTGAAAATTCCGAAGTGGACACGTGTCGGGTAGAGGTCCTTGCGCATATTGCATAGCGCATGTGATATGGCATAACAATTAATGACAAAGACATAAACTTGCAAAGTTGCAATAATGTGCAGAGTTTGCAATGCCTTGCGATAACATATTGCTATCAGAGTTTTTTTATATGTTTATATATTAAGTTATTACAAATTAATTGTTTTAATTTGCGATGCGATAAGACACAAAAATTAGGAAATGCATAGTGTCGGAGATGACATGGAAGGATGATGTGGAAGTGACATGGTGATGATGTGGCAGTGACATGGAAATGATGTGGAGATGACGTGGCAATGACATGGCGATGACGTGGTAGTGAGGTGGAAATGACGTGGTAGCAATGTGGTGATGACATGGCAGTGACGTGGCACGATGACATAGAGATGACATGGACCTGGCCCGCATATCGCACATCACAAGCTCAGGAGGATAAGCACTCAAGAATCATGTTATAATGCCGAAGTGTGAAATGAAATAAGAGTATCGGATGCAATATGCTTCAAAGAAAAATTATAGAGGATTTAATGTTCAGCATGGGACCCATTCGCATACTGCACATAGCTATCGATGATTCTTATATTTATATGTTAAGTCATCGAAAGTTGATTTTGTTAAGTTGCGATGCGATAAGAAGTGTGGTTTGCGATGTGATGTGATCACATATCGCATGTGATAAGAGGAAAATTGTTATTGCTATAAGCTATATCTTGCGACATGCGATAAGGGGTGGATGCGATGTAGGTTCAAAGTTAAATTGCAAAGTATTTCAAATCCGGAATAAGGCCTTTTTGTGAAGAAATCGCATCATAGGAGGAAAAGGAGGATTACAACGCAAAACATATGGAACATCGAAATGTGATAGATGTGACTAGACGCGATATCGTTCAGAGGTAAATATTAATATATTACAGATCCAGGGCTCTCTGTGGATATGCCTGTTTTACGAAGAAAATACTGAATTTAGGAAAAAGACTCAGGCGTATAAAGAAAAATCTAAACGGGAGTATTCTCGAGTAAGACCCGACTCTAAGTGCAGAATGGTGTTATGTAGTTGCAGTAGTCAGTTAAAAGGAAAGGTTGAACGCAAGAGGAAAGACTCGGGCAAGTGACCCAATACTCGTGCAAGGTTAGTGCAGTTTCTTAATAACAAAATTCTGAATGGAACAGAAGGAGACTCGGGTAAATGACCCATCACAAAGCAAAGGAGCAGGTGAAGGCTGAACGCTGCGAGCACGAGCAAAAGAGGCAGAGTTGAGCAAAAGGAGATATGGTGGGACTAATGGAAACATGCCAACGAGGTCAAGTCGACAAAAAAGCGATTGTACAGAACTATTATGATATAACTATAGAAATAGAAGAGATAGAGACAACAGTAGAAAGGAAAAATGCACGACGAGCCAAGAGCTGAAAGGGCTGAGTGAAATAAACTTGTTGTAACTGTTAATGTAAATTCATTGATTATTTTACATTATTTGTGATGCAAAGGCAAGTCTCCATAGGCATAGGAAAAACTCCATGAGTGTTGTAATCATTATTTCTGATATAATAACGAACTGAAGAATGAGGAATCAAATGGGTGGAAGGCATAGGGTCATGCATGTTCACTTCATATTCCTTGTAGAATGAAAACAGTCATGTAGTTATTTGTATAAAAAATGTAATATCAGTGTGCATGGAAACGTTAGAAAGCAGCAGAATGGAATGGAGTGGAAAAATGTAAAAGAGTTGTAGAAGGTTGGAGAGTGGAAGAATAAGAGAGAGATGATAGAGATGTTGGGAATATCAGGAGCTGATATGAAGTAGATATGAAGGCTGAAGAGGCAACAATGGAGAAGGAGTATAACGTAGCTGATATCCAGGTAAATCAACATTTTAGTTTCATCTTGAGTGAGGGGATTGTAGTCTCCTTTCAAGTTGTAGCTTGATAAATTTCCAGTTGGAGCTGGGTGAGGTAGGAGCTTACTGTAGGTTGTAGCCTACATAAAATAATTGGGAGTTGGAGCTTGCTTGCAAGTTGTAGCTTTCAGAAATTGAGGTAGGAGCCTCCAATGGGTTGTAGCTTGTAGAAAATACATGGGATTTGGTGCTTCCATTTCAAGTTCGATCTTGATAGATCTCCATTTGGATCTGGTTGAGGTAAGAGCCTCCTATGGGTTGTAGCCTATAGAAAATAGATGAGGGTTGGAGCTTCCTTGCAAGTTGGAACTTGCATAATTTGAGGCAGTAGCCTCCTGTAGGTTGGAGCTTATAGAAAATCAGTGGTGAGGGGGAGTTGGAGCTTGCATTTGCATCACAAAAATAATAAGATGTGGTTTTTTCCCTTATGGGTTTCCATTTATATCTGTTTTGTATGTGAGTGATGATTATTTTTTTATGTCATGCATTATTTTTCTTAATTACATGTTGTCCATACATTCTGTTCGCTGGTTCATTATGTATTAATCTACTTATAAAATGAAGTAGTTAATGAGTTGAATGAAAAGAGTATTAGTGACCAGGAATGAACTAAACTGATTCAACCCCCCCCCTCCCCCCCGCGCTCAATTTAGCTAAGGGTTCATCAGAGACCATTGGTAGCACCCCCTTCTGCCATCTCTTTGATCACTACAAAACAATGCAGTAAGCTCATTTCCAAAACCAGGAAATTTGATTTCTTGAGGATCCGCCCTCAGGGAAAAAATAATATTGTAGCCACAACCTCCAAACATGGCTTCTCGGCATGACAACAACATATGGACAATTTCATGGAGGAGTACAAGAACATATTCACTTCACCCACAGGGGTACCTCTGCATTGTCAGGTCAAGCACTCCATCGATCTGACGTTAGGTGTGGCGCTGCCCAATGGAACAATTTACTAGTGCTTTGTTCTTGAGAACGATGAAAGCAAGAGGCAGATTCAGGAGATATTGTAGAAAGGTCACATACGGCTGAGTTCATTTCCCTGTGGGATCCCAATCTTGTTGTTGCATAAGAAGGATGGGACTTGGAGACACTGTATTGATTATCTGGCGCTGAACAAGATCACTGTCTAAAATAGGTATCCAATCCCATGGATTGATGACCTTTTCGACCAACTCAAGGGGGCCAAATATTTTAGCAAGATCGACTTGAAGTCCGAGTATCATCAGGTACCAATCGAACCCTCTCATGTCTGGAAAACTACCTCCAAATCCAAGTAAGACTTTTTTTAATGGCTGGTCATGCCTTTCGGATTGATGAATACTCCCTCTACCTTCATGAGCCTGATGGACGACATATTGTGAGCATTCATCAACTCATTCATGGTGGTGTATTTGGATGACATCCTAATCTTCAGCCAGAGTTGGGAAGAACACCTCCACCACATTTGAGAGGTTCTCCAAACACTGCTCAACACAAGTTGTGTGAAAATTTCGAGAAATACACTTTTGGCATGACATAGGTTCAATATATGAGATACATTATTGATTAGTGGGGGGTGCATGTGGACACAACCAAGATCCATGTCAATCGGGATTAGCCAACCCCAACCACTCTAACAGAGCTCCTCATCTTTCTGGGTCTTTCTAATTTCTACTGTAGGTTCATGTTGGGGTTCTCTCATATAAATTGGCCTTAAGTCAAGTCACCAAGGGAGGAGTGAAAGAAAATTTATTTTGGTCTGTATCTCAACAGAAGGCATTCACCAATTCTCACATTACCATAATTGTAACAACCATTTCAGATCGAGATATATGCCTATGACTATGCTATTGGGGCAGTACTTACTCAGCAATGACATCCAGTGGCATATCATAGGAATGGTCCTAAAGTATCCCACCTATGGAAAAGAAATATATTCCATTGTGCAGGCCTACCATAAATGGATGCATTACATTTTGGGGAAGGAAACAATCATCCACACAGATCACCGACCCCTGTAGTAGACACAAGAGAATTTGCAAAATGATCGCCATCAGAAATGGTCCACATACCTGCAACAATTTCATTTTAACATCAAGTACAAGAAGGGTAACACCAATAACATTGCAGATTTCCTCAACTGATCAAGGATTGTAGCGCTAACCACTATGCTAGACTCTTGTGGGCACGAGATTTTGGGTTGGCCGCATCTCTACCAAAGTTATACAAAATTTGACAACACATACCAGACACTCCTTGAGGGTAAGCAAGTTCAAAAATTTCAGCTCCAAGATGCACTTTTATGCCACCTGGGACACCTCTGTATTCCTTCAAGCGAGTGTGCTAAGATGATTTGGGAAGTGCACTACAGTCGAGTCACTCGATATTTCTGGGTTGAGAAAATAATGGAAGTACTGCAGAAGAATTTCTATTGGCCGAACCTTCGACATGATGTTGGGAAGTACATCATACTCTGCACTTCCTATGCCATTTCCAAAATGACCATAAAAAAATAAGGCCTATATACTATGTTGCCTACCCCTAGTCGACATTGGGAAACCATCTCCATGGATTACATGTCCGGCCCTCCTTCTACCAAGCATGGAAACAAATCCATTATTTTGGTCATCGAAAAATTATCTAAAATTGTCATTATGGCATTCTACAAGAAGAATATCACAGTAGAAGAGACTACTAACTCTTCTTTGAACGAGTGTGGGTACACTTTGGGATCCCATAGTCCATTATCTCAGACTGGGGTAACAGGTTCCTCAGTACATTTTGGTCAAGTCTCTAGTGCATGCTAGACACCAAGCTCACTAAGACCACAACATTCCACCCCAAAACTAATGGTGAAAAATAGGTCGTCAACAGGATGATCATACACATTCTGCAAATGTACAACTCGAAGCATCCACACACATGGGATGAAAGCCTCCCTTGTGTCTAGAACATCTATAACTGGGCTCTCCATATCTCAACTGGCCATAGCCCCTTTCAGGTGGGCTTAGGATTCCAACCACTATGTCCCGTTGATGTGGTCATACCATTTGTAGCTACTCACATATTCGGCTCATGTCCAATCCAAAGCTGACAAGGCAAAGAAATTCATTGAGAGCATTCAACACATCCTCCAATGGGTTCACTACAACCGGGAGAAGTCCAATGCCAAGTACAAGAAGCAACATGATCAACATTAGGTGCCATAGAAGTTTCAGGTGGCCAACAAAGTTTGGTTTCATTTGCAGAAATAACATCTAATCGAAGCTCATCGGAAGCTCTAACTACTCTGATATGGGCCTTACACTATTATCAAGGCCATGGGAGACAATGATTTTGAGCTCAACATTCTCCCATTCCTTAGCATGCACTCAATGTTCAATGTGGACTGCCTTCGTCCATACTTTCCACCATTATTGGACACAGTAGACATTGCAGAACAAATCACACCAACAGAGCTAAACCTCGACTACATGGATTATGACACAACTGAACAGATCATAGATACGCAGATCAAGAACACTCGTTAGCAAAAGGGCAAGTTTTATCGGGTTGTCAAAGATGGCCAATTCCTGCAGCAAGTCAAGTGGCTTGCTAGGGACCAAGTTTGGTGTAAGTTTCCTCATCTCATGGAGGAACTCAACGCAATGGGGACCATTGCTTCCTAGGGGGGTAGGACGGATCTACATGGATATTGGTGGCCACCCGCCTATTCTTCTTAGACCCCCACCATTTTTTCTTTCAGCTTTTCAATTTCCTTAATTGTAGAAAAATATACTATTTTTGGTAGTTTTTCGGGTCCAAAACGTCTGGAGTTGTTTTGAGGCCCTAAACAACTTTTTTTGGGAAAATCTAAAACAAAATGGGTCCACTACTGATGTTGGTCCCGTGAAAGTTTTATTCCTTGGATAGATATTTCTAACGAGGTATTGTGCTCATCGAACGGAGATCGTATGTCAAAGTTATGTTTCGAGGAAGTTGATTTACCAATTTACCCAAAAAGGGGGCCATATTTTTTTCACTTCATCTCCTAGGGTTAGATTTTTGGATGTTTAGGTTTTTCCATTATTTCTCAATAATAAATAGGCCTTCGAGCCTCATTGTAACATATTTCAGAGAGATGTAGTTGCCACATATCTTCACATAGTTAAGCTACAATTGCTCGAGCTAGTTTATTTTCCATTCTGTTTGAAAGAATTTTTCAGTATTCGATATTAATAAAATGAATTTTTATTCTTGCTACATGTCTGTGTTGTTGTCTATTTATATATTTTATTGTGTTCCCGGATAAATATGGATCATCAAATCACTTATGTCAAACCACATCAGAGGATATAGAAACACCATCATAACCACCCGAAGCTCCTTCCCAAATCACCATTGCTTGAGGAAGAGAATGACATTGTCAGAATTCCCCTCTACGCGCACATGCATCCACCTTCCATCACCACCTTAAGTTCCATGCCCTCACTTATAAAACATTGTTTTGCAGAACCATGCTACCAATTATATCTAGAAGGAACACCTTGAACTCGTAGTAGGAAGCATGCTTGACACACAACATTAAACCCTTTGACAAGTGGGTGCGGGTGGAAAGACCCTCTCTGTCCCTTCAATTCCGCTAGTATTCACCCCCATAGGGGAAAATCATGTTAATATTATTTAACCATGAATATTAATTTTTTATTATTAATAATAATTGAAATGAAACATATCAATTTTATACTAAAATTTTAAATAAATTAAGCATCTCACTTTGTAGATTAATATATTTTAATAATTTATATATGTGTTTGTATGTGAAATTGATCTATTCAAATAATATATTTAAATTTTGTATTGAAATATCATATATATATATATATATATATATAAGAATTATAGACATCTAACACTTAAAATAGAAAATTAAGATTTTTTATTTTATTTTTATTTTAGATTACATTATCTCTCTCTAAAATTTTTATAAAATTATGTTACCTCATAGAAATATTCTATTTAATGATAAGAGTGACAATGAATTATTTTTACATTTCCTTTATACTGGGTTTTAAAACTAACCAAAAATATATTTTAGTGGACTTCATATTTTTATTTAAAGAATATGTGTGTGTGTGTGTGTGTGTGTGTTGAACAAGTGCCAACTAGGAGGTTAACACACATATCATTTTTTTCAAGAACTTGGGAGAAGGAACTGTATCATTTCTGGAAGAACTTGGGATAAGTGAGCACTTTGGGAGTGTTACTAGGAATGTTATTATTTTATATAATAATAATAATCATTATTAAAACTTTAAATTCTATAATATTATAATTTATATATAATTGACTTTTATATTTTATAATAATTTCTTCATAGATAGTATTGATTAGCTTTAAGTGGTTATAGTTAGAGATCTTTAATAATAAATCCATCTACTTTATGATATTTAGATTTAGTGACAATAATCTATAAAATCATCATATGAATGTATATTTAAAATCTAGATCCATCTTAACTTAATATTTATCAAAAATTAAAAGATTTAATCTCAAAAGTCTTTCATCAAAATTTATACTGCAAAACATATTTATACTGCTACAAATTTAATGAACACAAGTATATATATATAGTCACTCTTCATTTAATTCATAATTATCTAAACCTATAAACTTGTATATTTTAGAATAAGCTTTCCATAATTT
This sequence comes from Pinus albicaulis, assembly GCA_034641835.2. Classification (NCBI taxonomy): domain Eukaryota; kingdom Viridiplantae; phylum Streptophyta; class Pinopsida; order Pinales; family Pinaceae; genus Pinus; species Pinus albicaulis. Next base: position 617,703,546 of record CM076569.1, read on the forward strand.
TATTGAGAAAAGATAAACTATTCTCGAATAAACATAATACATTACTCTCTATATATGTATATGTAAAATGGAATAATAACTCAAATAACAAAAATAATAAAATACCAATCAAAAGACAAAGTAAGAATTAAGTAACAAAATCAATAAAATATCTAATGGACTGGAATGGAAAGTTAACAGAAATTAGCAGAGTTCCATTTGCCATTTTATGCAGCGATCGATCAGGTATTTCTATTCTGACACTTCCAGCTAAACCGAAAAAATCTTCCCAACCATCGTTGAGTGATATCTTCACTAGGGTTAACGAACAGTCGAGATATATATGTTACCCATTGCTTGAGGAGAAAAGGTTGGATTTACTACGGTAGGATTTGATTGGAGTGAACGAGGAAGACGACAAAATGGTGACGACTTTAATGTACCATGTGAAAGGCGAAGTTACTTCGACACGGCTCTTGCATTTCAACAGCGATTTCAATGTTCAAACAAAATTACTGCTCAACCGCGATTTCAATGTTCAAACAAAAGGAGGGTTCTATTTTTAGGAAAGGACCTCCACTTCATCACTGATCGGATCGGTTAGAATCTTTACGAACAACTCTAAAAGTATTGGTACGTCGGTCTAAATCTCCCGATGGGGTGTTTGAAGGATCGGCCAACAACTTTGTACATGCTTCAAACCTATAGGAGATGCATGTGGGCATGTCCACGTGATGTCCTTCATGCGATGATTACAGTGGTGATGCCCCATCTGGTCATTGCAACTTGCGGAAATGATGGAAAAAATATGTGCGTGGTTTGATTATGTCCCTGCTGTGATGATGACGGTGAAAAAGACGCCGCGTTGGTGGTGATGGAGCATTGGGTCATCGAAATTTGTGAGTGAGTTTAATTCGGTAAGATTAAAATTTAGGTTATAGTTTTCCTGTTTCAGGGTTTTACATAGAATTCAGACAAAAAAAAAAAAAAACAAAACAAAACAAAAAATCTACCCTAAAAAAAATTTGTAGTCTTAATAGACAAAGTCTAAGTTGTGAGAATGATGATAAACATTATAATTATCTTTTTATAATAATGAAGCTTATTAAGAAGCTACCTAAGAATAATATTAAGTAGATCATCTACTATAAGAAAAAAAAAAATTGTAGTCTAAGTAGACAAAGTCTAACTTGTCAGAATGATGGTAAAAATTATAACTATTTTTTATAATAATGAAGCCTATTATGGAGTTATCTAAGAATAATATTAAGCCACAGTCATATGGTTTTAGAAATTGGGATTGCTTTCTCACTTCTCAAGGTAAGATGATAAAATTATCTACGAGGTTGTTGAATATGCATTATTTAATTTTCAAGGTAAGAGTATAAAATTATCACTCGAATATTTATTATTTTTTTCATTTATGAGTTCATTTTAGATAGATTTAGAAATCGACATTGCTTTCTCATTTTTTATCATTTTAAAATGTGTGATAGTTATTTTAATTGATTTTAAATATGGATTTAGAAAGATGTTTTATTATTATAAATTCATTATATTTTGAGGTGCAAATCATTTTTAGCAAAATTTGAAAAAATATTTATATTTTGGGAAATTTGAATTTCCCGATGCTTAATATTTAATAAGCTTATGATTTCTATATATATTATATATTCATTGCTTAAATTGCATTTTTCAATGTATAAATTCATTTAATGTCTTGAAAAAAAAATTTGGCACTTGGATTGTGTAATTTACACAGCTTAAAATACCTATTCCAACAAATCTTTGTTGTAATTTAGACAAAATTGACAAAACAAAATATACATGAAAAGGGCTAAAGTGTAAATTACTAAGACTATTTGAAATGTTTTAAACATAACATTTTTTTTTCAATTGTTTTATATAATATATACATAGATTTTGTTTTGAACTATATATAATACAAACATAATTGACATTGAGATACTTGACTTAATATAGAGAGTCTCATATTTTATTTATAAACTACATTCTACACAGTAAAGCATCTTTCTTTTATTAATATATTTTTAAATACATGTTAATATTTTTTTTGTGAATTTCTATTTTTCTATTAATTCAAAAGATTACATATTTTGTGGCACTTCTCAAAAATCTATTGGCCTCACTCATACTATATTTATTGGTGAAGAGTTGCATACCCAAATACATAGCAAATTTCCAAAATTAGCATTACTTTACATATGTTTTCTGGAAAAAAGTGAAAAACACCCATAAAATTAAGAGAACCTACAAGCATCATACATTGTCAGAGCTTACCACAACCAAATCATCTGGACCTGATCCAGGGGATGATAGAGGTTTGAATCCACAATGCACATGGCCCTCCATGTGACCCAAATGGGTTTCCAAATAGTCAAGTTTCTCCTGGATGCACTATTGTCATCACCAAAGGCCGACCAATCTATCATGAATCCCCACCAGTTTTTTTGGATATTATTCATAAAATCCATGTGATCGTTGTGATAATCTGGCTAATATGGATTGAGTTGTTCCAATGCAAAGCTCAACCATCGAATCACACCACCACAGTATTTTTTCATGTGGGAGGGGTTTGTGTAGAGTGAAGGGATTGAGAAAGAAACTAGTCAATTGTTTCTACATGGCGTAGTCTGTGGCATTGTTTCCTAACCTATGCTCTCCTCCTCTCTAGTCCACTATAAGTTGAGTCATGCTAGGGAAGCATCTTCAACAACTACCCTTGAATATATTGTCCATGATATAGCACTTATTTGTTACGCCAACTAGGTAACCCCTTCGTCCCATAAGAGGCATTAAACATCAAAACCACCAATTAAAATGATATGTGATAGTGAAACCCCTGCAAGTGACCCCACTGTCACTTAAATACGTGCAATGGTACCTAGAGTCACACACAAACTTGGAAAAACACCAAAAAATAGGAAAATCATACCAAAATTCACATATGGCCTGAAAATTTATAGAATTACCCTTTGAATAAAGAAACAAGGAGAAAATATGGAGATAAGACCGGGAGGCCCACCACCCAAACCCTTTCTAGTTTCCAAAGCCCAAAATGCCAATTCATAGATATATTTACTTTCTTGAGCCACAAAGGCCCTTCAAATTCTGCCACTAGGATCAACTAGAATTCCTAAGAAAAAACCCACAAAACCAATTAACATGCATGATCACCAACGAAGACGAACAATGTAAATCAACCTAAACAAAACGTCTAGAGATTTTACCTGAAGATTGTAAGCTAACAAGTTCTCGAGCAAATTCACCTCTTCACCCAAGATTTGCCTCAAACACCTCGATAATATTGCAGAGACACAAAATATGGACAAAGGAGGGAACCTTTAGCCCTAGCCCCAAATGATCCAGGTGGATATAGGTGGCCACCCACCTATTCCACTTGGACCCCCACCATTATTTCTCTCAATTTTTTAATTTCCTTAATTGTAGCACAATTTACTCTTTTTGGTATTTTTTCAAGTCTTGGTTTTGAGGCCATAAACAACGTTTCTTGGGAAAAATGAGACCAACATAGGTCTTCTACCAATTTTTGTCACTCTAAAGTTGTAGTCCTTAGTTATATCTTTCTAAAAACGTATTATGTGTGTCAAATGGATATTCTATGCAAAAGTTAAGTCACTAGGAAGTTGATGTACCAATTTACCCAAAGGGGGCTCGTAGTTTTGGCGCGTCATCTCCTAGGGTTAATTTTTTGGATTTTTAGGGGTTTTCATTGTTTCTCAATAATAAATAGGTCATCGGGCCTCATTGCAATGCATTTTAGAGGTATGTAGTTGCCACATTTCTTTTGAGAGATAAGCTACCATCACCCAAGCTAATTTATTTTCCATTCTATCTGTAAGAATTTTTCAATATTTGATATTAATGAAATGAAGTGTTATTCTTGCTGTGTCTGTGTGTTTCTATTTTTTTTTGTATTTTTTATGTTCCTACATAAATCTATATCAGTGGTATCAGAGTGGTATGCTCTTTCTTGATCTTTCTTTGTATGTCCCCAACGAGGTTTTGGTATAATGAGTTAGGGCTCGATCTGGTTGAACCTTTGCAAGATCAACCTTGCAAAACTTGACAACCTCCCATGGTGGAAGAAAAGAAAGATGAGGGATCAAGAGATCCTATCAAAATATTTCTTAAGGAGGCCCTCGAGAAACAAAGGAACGCGATGATTAATAAATTTTCCTAGAACCTTCAACGGTTATCCACCAATGACGCACCTTCATCCAGCAGCCACTCTGGAGGTGCCACTCCTTTTAAGGTACAAGTAAACTGTGAAATTATCATATTTGAGGGCCAAATAGATGTAGACGATGTAGATATATGGCTAAATCTATTAGAAGGATATTTCTTGGTTCATGACTTTTCCAATCGAGAAAACATTACTTCTTCACTCATAAAAGCCACCCGTCATGTCAACAACTAGTGGGAAACCTATAATGAGCATAATGATGAGAGGGAAACCTCATTTTTCTCAACCACACCCACTTGGAATTCTTTCCGAGATGCCACCAAGGAACAATATTATCCCATGGGGAACTATGAGGACAATTACATACAATGGAATACGTTGTGACAACAAATGGATCAAGATGTGGATGAACTAAATAATTTGTTCCATACCCTGCGCACAAAGTTGGGTATCAAATATTCAGAGAAACATTTGGTGCTGAAGTGTCATAGTTTTCTACACTAATACATTCAAGAGGAAATGGATTTCCTTGACATCTTCTCGCTCGGTGTACCATACCAATATGCTACAAAGATTGAGCATAAATTCAAAGAAAGAAGAAATACTTTGTACCTGTGAATCAGAAGCAAGGGAAGGTCGCCCCCAAATCATAGAACAAAGGAAAAAGCCAAGGTGGGCCGTCCCTGGACAACCCACCAAAGCCACAAGAAAATTACAACACCACAAAGCCGAATAAGGACACAGGAAAGTGGTGTCAGTTCCATAGCAGCTTCACTCACAACGCAAGTGGTTGTCAAGCCAAACAATCATTGGTGGTCGAGTTGAAGGCTCCAAATTAGATGCATGTTTCAACTATGTGTCATAAGCCGACAAGGGGAATGAAAAGGGGAAGGAGGTTATCGATGGAGAGCCCAACGCCATTATTTCCATCACAAAGATCTAGAAGGAGGAACCTGAAGATCCAGAGAAGGGGGAGCGCCTCTTCCATTCGCATATATGGGTGAAGGGTTCCCCGCTACAAGGTTAGGTTTTTGGATGTTTAGGATTTTTTGTTATTTCTCAATAATAAATAGGCCTTCGAGCCATTTTTCCGCAACATCTCTTCTCAGAGATAATTTATTATCGTTCGATCTAGTTTATTTTCCATTATCTTTGTAAGCATTTTTCAGTATTTGATATTAATGAAATGAAGTGTTATTCTTGTTGCATGTCTGCATTGATGTTTATTTCTTTTTTTATTACATTCCTGCATAAATATGGATCACCAAATCACTTATGTTACACCACATCATTGGTTATAGAAAGACCATCATAAACACTCTCAACTCCTTCCCAAATTAGCATTTCTTGAGGAAGGGAATGACATTTTCAGAATGCCCGCATATGCACTTAGACATCCACCTTCCCTCACCACCTTAACTCCCATGCCCTCACTTATACAACATTATTTTGCAGAACCAATGCTACTAGTTATATCCCCATCCTTCTCTAGAAGGATCACCTCGAACTCGTAGCAGGAAGCATGCTTGACACACAACATTAAACCCTTTGACAAGTGGGTGAGGGTGGAAAGGCATACTCTGTCCCTTCAATTCTGCTAGTATTCACCCTCATAGGAGAAATTCCTATTAATATTACTTAACCATGAATATTGATTTTGTTTTCTATTAATAATAATTGAAATATTAATAGTATTAATATTTTTTTTTAATATATTTTACTAATTTATATATATATATATATATGTGTGTGTGTGTGTGTGTGTGTGTGTGTGTGTGAAATTGATCTTAACATAAATTAATTGACATTGATATTCAAATAATATATTTAATTTTTGTACTGAAATAGTTATAGATATGTGTGTGTTTAACATTTAAAAGAAAAAATTAAGATTTTTATTTTCGATTATTTTATCTTTCTAATTTTTTTATAAAATTATGTTACCTTATATTGATATAGAAATATTCTATTTAATAATGAAAGTGACACTGAATTATTTTTACATTACATTTCCTTCACAATAAATTTTAAAACTAACCAAAAATATATTTTAGTGAACTTCATATTTTTATTTTATATATATATATATATATATATATATATATATATATATATATATATATAAAAGAGGGGAAAATGTATCAACTACGATGAACATAAATATCATTTTTTCAATCATTTCTCGAAGAAATTGGAATGGGTGAGCACCTTGTGAGAGTATTATTATTTTATATAATAAAAGTAATAATTATTAAAAGATGAAATTCTATAATATTATAATTTATATACATTTGACTTTTATATTTTTATAATAATTTTTTTATAGATAGTATTCATTAGTTTTAAGTGGTTTTAAGAATATATATATTTACTTTATGATATTTAGTTTTAGTAAAAATAATCTATAAAATCATCATATGAATGTATATTTAAAATCAATTTAGATCTATTCTAACTTGATATTTATAAAAAATTAGAAGATCTAATCTCAAAAGTCTTTCACCTAATTTATACTTCAAAAAATATTTATACCTCCACATATTTAATGAATATATATATATATATATATATATATATATATATATATATATATATATATATATATATAATCACTCTTCATCCATTATAATTATATATCTATTGATAATTGAAAAGTATCATATTTCTCTCAATATAAAACTTTCTTCAAATCTATTATCACTATCAACCGATCAGGAATTTACTTCTTGATATCCTGAATCTATTACCACTACCAAAAATGCAATTCAAACATTCCAATTATTTGATTTTTTTTTAATTTTCTTTTACCAAATTAACAAAATATTGTCATCCAAACTATTTTGTTGCGTCCATAAACAACTTCTTTTATATTACCACTACCAAAATGCAATTCAAACACTCCAACTATTTGTTTTTTTTAATTTTCTTTTACCAAATTAACATAATATTGCCATCGAAACTATTTTGTTACGTCCATAAACAGTTTCCTTTAATGTACCATGTGAACGCCCTCAATGTTCCAGGCGGCGCACATACAGTCCTATCGATCAGCACCTACTAAAAAATTACTGCTCAACAGCGATTTCAATGTGCAAACAAAAAGGGGTCTGTTTTCCTGAAAGGACCTCCACTCCATTACCGATCGGATCTGTTAGAACCTTCACCAACAACTTTAAAGGCATTGCTATGTCGGCATAGGTAAGGTAATTCAGGGGAACTTTATTATTATTAGTGTTAGTGTTTAAAAACAAACTACGTGCAATTCTGTAAAATATTATAATTGTGTTTATATAAAAATAATAATAATAAAAATTTGATTTTAAACTTGGGAAGTTTTGGAAAATATTAAGCATTATAAAATAAGTGGATAATTGGTTTAATGATTGTAAGAATTATATATTTATATTTGTGTAAAGATAACAATATATATTGTAATTATTTGTAGTAATTTTTAATTTATTATTTATGATTGTATAAAATTTGGAAAATATTATAAAAAAAAATTATGAAATTTTTTTAAGTAAAAAATATATTTTTAAAATATTAAATACAAGAAAATGATAATCAAATTAAATTATATTTTAATTTAAATTAATACTTTTTAAAAAGGTGTATTTTTTATTTAATAATATCTTTTTCAACCAATCAACAAGCACATTTACTTGTGCAAAATAATTGATAAACGAAGTTAACGCATGGTGCATTGTTCTACAACCTAAGCTAATATTTGAAGCATGGTTTCACGGAAAACTAAGTTAACCAACAAAGTTTGATGGCAATCTAGGTTATTTAGCATGGAAAATAGGGATGTTCTTATTAGTCTCTGTCGTATAGGCATGAGATTAATTTCATGTCTCAATTAACCTAAAGTTTTTAGCCCCGAAACTTTTACAGCATATGAAATTCGTGTATTACGTTTTTAGCACCAATAAAATCATCACAATTATTTGTGGCTTTATTGGCCTCTTCCCGAGGCTGGGGAGGCTATAACCAAGGATAGCTCATATATTTCGTCATATACTTCATCTGTATTTTGTAAAGGTAAACAAATGCTAGCATTAGTTTATGTATATTAAACGCTACAACTGACGGGTTACATACCATATGTACTCTGAATTAATTTTCCTACCAACCCATAATTAACATGTTCATGTTGCAGTGTTTGTTGGGATTTAACCCACCTATCTTTCCACTCGTCACTACCTCCACCCACCTGTCACTACCCAGTGTCTTGTGGTTTTTTTGAAATTTCCCATACTTGTTGTTGTTTCCCTCGCCCGTTACTAACCCACGATTAAGAGCTATCATCCCCCAAGCCCAACAAGAAAACAAGAAAAGAACCTGGAAAGAAAAGATCTACATTGATCCATCCAATCTAACCCCATGACTAAAAGCTCCTCATTCCCAAAGCCCAGCAAGAAAATAACCTAAAAAAAATGATCTACACTAATCCCTCCGATATGATCTACATTGACTGAGAACTTTGATATAAAACTGCATCTCTATCTACTACTAAATTGATCCAGGTGGATATTGGTGGTCACCCGCCTATTCCACTTAGGGCTCCACCATTGTCTATTTCAGTTTTTTAGTTTCGGCACAGTTTACTATTTTTATCAGTTTTTCGGGTCCTAAACTTTCGGACCCGTTTTGAGGCCCTAAACGACGCTTTTTGGGAAAACGGAGAGCAACATGGGTCCATGGACCGATGTTGCTCATTCCAAATTTGTAGTCCTCGGATAGATCTTTCTAACGAGGTATGGTACACGTCAAACGAAGATCGTATGCCAAAGTTACGCCCCTGGGAAGTTGAAACACCAATTTACCCAAACGGGGCCCATAGTTTTGGCGCTTCATCTCCTAGGGTTAGGGTTTTGGCTGTTTAGGATTTCCCATTGTTTCTAAATGATAAATAGGCCCTCGAGCCTCATTGCAACTCAGTTCAGAGGCTTGTAGCTGCCACATCTCTTCTCAGAGATAGCTACCAGCGCCCTAGCTAATTTTATTTCCATTCTGTCTGTAAGCAAATTTCAGTTCTTTGATATTAATGAAATGAAGTGTTATTTCCGCTGCATCTCTGTATTTATGTTTATATGTTTATTCTGTTGCGTTCCTGCATAAATCCGGATCATAAATCTGTTACTAAAAAGAGATAAACTACTACTTTCTAGACTTAATCTGCAACTAATTCTGAAATTGGCTCAGTAGCACTATAAACTTGCGCATTAACTAGCTCTAGTTCCCTTGCTTCCTTCTTTGATAGCAAGTAGTAGCAATTTGGATTTGATTCATGTTCCCAATCAACGACAGCATCAACGACTGCTTATGGGTAAAGCACTGGTTATGCTATTGACCCTACTGTTGGGTAGCTACTAGTGTTGGATCTAGATATGGAGGGTATGACCCTATTGTTGGGAAGCTACTGGTATTAGATCTGGAGATGGAGGGTATGCAACGTATGGAACTGGCGAAAATTCTATAGATGGTGCCTTTGCTGCTTCAATGACTTAGAATACTGATGATGGATTTTACATGTGGAATGGCATGGAATGAATAGGGGAATTATTACAGTAAATGAAGATATTTTTATGATTCAATGTTTTCTGGTGGCCACCATTTAAGAGTCTAGAGGAACCATCAACAACAGTTTTCCAAAGCATAAAGGTTTGGCTTTTTGGTAAATTATCAGTTTCTATTTTTATATTAACTCTAAATGCTCACTTGCACACCCATGTTGGGTTAAATTATCAGTTTCTATTTTTATATTAACTCTAAATGCTCACCTGTACACCTAGTCAAAATCCTATCTAGTGTTCTCGAGCCCACTCTTTAAGGTAGGAGAGTTTGCCTCTAAAGCCCAATCCTTAGAGGCAGAAGTGATAAGCCTCAAAGCCCAATCCTCAGAGGTAGAAGGGATAACCCTCGAAGCTGCCTGTGTAGTAACAAAAATTCGTCTGAAAGCCCCTCTATTGGACTCCTACCTGGGCCTGGAACTGGGTCTTCTTATGGGACTATCTGAGTAGGTGTTGCAGCTATACCTTTTACTAGCACAACTCCTGAATTTTCGTTGTTTTAGTCATTGTTGTCAACCAGCTGGAGCAAATAAAAAAGATGGTCAGAACCATGGATTGACAAGAATAGGTTTGGTGCATAGTGTGCAAGACATAGGGCCACACTACTAATGATTATGCCTCTCTAAGGACCAGTGTCTAAGACATAGGGCCACACTGCTAATGATTATGTCTCCCTAAGGACTAGGTTGCTACTCCTAACCCAACCAGTCCACCCACTAGCATTCTGGGAAATGTCGTCATTGAGTATTCAGAGACCTACGGAATCGTTGGGCATCCCCATAGATTTTCCTGAAGTTGCCAAAGTAAAATTCCGCGGATGTCATGGTACTGAGTGAATTTTGCAGATCATAGGTTCTAGATGCGTGGAAGATTCCATCTATAATGGTATGGGCTGAACTCAATAGATTGTGTTGTAGCTGCAACAGTATGGTCTCGAATCAAAGCTTGTGGCTTCCAGTTATCCAATTTTATATAGTTACTAGGTGTGGTGCAACCATCTATGCCCCATATAGACATGATGCAATGTTAAGGGCATGGTTCATGCTTCTTGCTATGTTATGTTATGTTATGGAGATGAAGAGAGAAGTTTTAAGGCACGTGGAACTCATGCAAGGCCCACTTGGTCCATGGAGTCGATTTTAATTTTTAATTATTTTATTTTAAGCATTGAAGAAATATGGTTCACAGGGAGACTGTTTGAATTCGCTGAAGAGATATATTTCATGGGGAGACTATCTGAATTCATAGCTTGTCTTTGGTTGTGTTGTTGCATTGATTGATTTTATTGAGATTCCAAACTTTAAGAAGCATTTGTGTCACTGATCTCCGGATAGTCATACGTAATATTAATTTGCAAGGTTTTATTTAATGATTTTCATTGAGTTAATGCTATCATGGGTTGGTCAAAATCTACTCCCACTAGAGGTTGTGTAGCAGTAGCCAACTGTGTCCCTTCTAGTGCAGTGAGAATCTTGTTGAGTTTTCTTCTGTATTTCGTACCTGCAAGTACTTGAAAGTGCATATTATACATAAATTTCATTATCGGATGAAGATCCCGATTGACTGTAGGACTAAAATAATTTTCTCATCTAGCCATTGCATCTTTCTCTATTGTTGGAGAATCCAGGCCTACATGATTATTTGTAGCCGCAATGTTCAGGTTTGTAATTCTTTTGGGTTCTATAGTTTCTGAAAAGGAGCTTAAAATTCGTCAAGTATGATTCATGTCAATGTTTTTTTTCTCGATAGAGAAATTTTTAAAGCTTCTATAACACATTTCAATATTACTTCTCGCCTTTGATTTAGCATTTTAATTGATGTAGGAAATGCCTTCTTTAATTTGAATCTTGATTGGAATTTAACGACTTTCCAAGTTGGTATATGCATCTTTATCTGATCGTATTTTGGGATCCAACAGGAAATGTCTATTATGAGGCTCTACAATTCACCCTACTGCTTGACTTAGCTGACATGGGAATCTATCCTCGCATTTATATTTGAAATTATCTTGGTCCTCTCTGGAATTGTTTTCTAGTTCAACGTTTTCCTCAAAAAAATCTTCACAGTTGTGTTCCTTCTGTTTTGTCTCTTTAAGTTCAACATGGTGAGTACATATATTTTCTATCTTTAATTGTAATATGGTGAGTACATCCATGCCAGTAATTTTCGAACCTGTAGAGTGAAGACTTTGATTTTTCTTAAGAAAAAAAAAATCAAATGATATGAGGCCACCAACGTTTGAATCACAATACATGGGTGCCTATAACCATGAACAAAAAATAATCACTTGGCCAAGAGCTTGAAGCAGGTTGCATTCAATATCAGGTTGTCTTCCTTTATAATAAAATCTTCATCTACCACCACTATCGGATTCTTCATCTATGTAATTTGAAAACAATATTTCGCAGATTAGTCTTGGTAATTAACTCATTATTGATTCATTAAAAAGGGTATGTGAAAATTTATGTGATTGGAGCTTCCACTGCAGTTGGGGTGAGTATGTAGGAAACACTATTTAAGTATAAGTTATCACATTCGTATTTTCCATTCATAGGTGGACTTCTATTTATGAATATGAAGAGAAGCAGGTGGCCCAATTTTACATATACTGAACTGATCATATTGTGCTCTCCTTTTTCTGTGGTGCTAGCTGCAAGGAAATGGGATTAACAAGAGGCCTTTTAGGGGCATACGTATGGAATGTCATAGATTGCATTTTCTCATTATTTTTTATTGTTGTTGTTGTCTTAATCTATTCAACTTGTTGTTGTTTTTCTTTTTATAATGGTTCATGGTTTGCCAGTTATCAATACATGTTATATTTTTCTTTCCTTAAAAAAAAAACATCAATTTATTGTTACTCGTGATTCAATTTTCCTTAAATCGGATACAAAGCTTATTTTAACTTGAACAAAAATTGTTACAAATACAAAGCTTCTTTTAACTTCCTTAAATCTAATACAAAGTTTATTTTAACTTGGACATAAATTGTTACAAATACAAAGCTTATTTTAACTTGAACATAAATTGTTACAATTTCTTTAACCTTCAAAAATCATCTTCAATATCTCTTGTCTCTAGTTACTGTTATTGTTTTAATTTTGTTTTTATAAATTTGAGGCTCAACTTGAGATCCATCACGTGTTTGGATTGTTTGATGTAGTCTGCTTTATACCATGTCCTTTTTATAAGTATTCGAAAAATAGGTCTATCCTAACATACATTAATTTCCGAGAGTGGTTAAATATGCGAATCTATTAGATTTTAATTTCTGTGAAGAGAATCAAAACAATTCGACATAGCCACAACTCAAATTATTGTTTTTCATTGGACGGAGCCCTAATCGATGATATAGGTTGTGTGTGTATAACTCTGGATGAGAGTCACATATTTTTGCATGCAATTTTTCTTTTAGGAACCTTTTTGCTGATAAATGTTTCCTTTGCAAGCACGGGGTGAACTCAACATCAGGGAATTTGGACAAAATTGAAGAAAGTATTAAATCAATTCACAGATCCACTATTGCTAAAATTATTCCACCAGGAGGGAGAATGGTATTGATAAACTGATTCCAGATCCACTATTGTTGCCATTACCAGAAGGGACAGAGCTAGGAGGGAGAATGGTATTGATAAAATGATTCCCCTGAGTATTAATCCCTACTTGCATGTATTAAAGGTTGGAACTGGTCCGCTCAAATTATTGTTACTTGCATCCAATTTCTTCAAGTTACTCACATCCAATATCTACATCCACATGTTAGCTCTGCATCCCTGAAGTCAATGTCAATTGTTGGATGAAATTCACTGCTGAAACTCCCACTCGACGAAATTCACTTCTGGAACTCCCGTTCAAGGCAGGGACTAGTTGCTTGCAACCATTCTTGTTTTGTTTTCATTCAAGTGCTTATAAAAGAATTGCTTCATTGATTATTCCCACGATGTCACTTTATGTTGGTGTTATCCACATACCTCTTGTATTCTTTTGGTATATCTTATATTTTTTTGGTTTTATGCAGCAATACTTTCAATATTTGGTAATAGATGCACTCCAATGCTACATGTTAAAGGGATATTTTCTCACATATTTAAAATATTTTGTATTGAGTTTTTTTTTAAATATATATTTTTTTCCATAATGTTGATTTAAAAAAACCAATAAAGATTTAAAAAATAATTTTTTTATTTGATAATGTTTTTGTGACTTGGGGGACTTGAAGGCATGATCTAGAGGGATCTATTTTGTCAAAATCACTTGGGCATGATTTAGAGGGATCTATTTTGTAAAAAACAGTTGGAATTCCAGTCAACCTGGACCACACCATCCCTTAACATGAATTTTTTTTGTGTCTCCTCCAAGATACTACCAGTTTTAAACCTTAACTACCTTATAAAATGGATTTTCCTAAATCAAATCACATTTATAATATTTAAAACACTTTAAAAATTATTACTAAAATTATTTAATAAATTTGTTTTCTCCAATGAATTTAACAACATAATTCCATGATCATTCCTTTTTATTAACATTTGTTAGTTTTAAGATAATAATGATAAGAGAAAAAAACATAATTTCGTGATCATTTTTTTAATTAAAATTTTTTAATTTTAAGATAATAATGATATTAGAAACAACACATAATTTCTCTCTCATAAAAATACACAATTTCACCCCCATTTAAACACAAAAGAAAATAAAAATTAAGTAGCCACTTACCATAAATGGTTTTTTTCATGGAAATATGCACTTTTTTTAAAGCTAAACATAGAAACAAACTTAGGGACAAATGGGTCTCTTGACGGTGCTAGATCCTGCCAACATATAGGGAATCTCCTTGATATAAAGTCCCAATTAGACCTCACACCATTTAGTGTAGGAGTACCATCTAAAAATATGGCCCAATAGTCATTTACTTAAATATTTTCCTTGACTCAAATAATTAGATAAGAGAGTAGCACGCATGTGCTTTTTAATGAGCAAGAGAGTATGCCTTGTGAAATGTTCAATTGTAAATGTATCAAGGTTATTTCACTACAAGGAGCACGAGTAATTTTACAAAAGAAAAGTAATAGTACTTATCTATTAAAGACACACGCGGATCATATGGAATAATCATTAGTCATCAAGTGAAATAGGTCACATTGATGCAACACTTGTTATAAAAATCACAACACATTTCCAACAAGTTAAGCACCAAAGCCACTGAAATAGTTAACTTTATTTAGCACATATGGATTTCAACAGAAACCACAAACATTTGAATAATAGTTCGAAACATCCACGTCTATGCATGAAAATGTGTTGGCGAAATGACTTCAAGTATTAAAAAAAGTTTCAAGATACACGAGTACAATGAATACCATTGCCTTGAACAGTGGAGCATTAAATCCACTACTTGCTATGTAAAAGAACTATCTCTATCTCTCTAATTCCTTGTGGGAGAAGCCAAGGTGAAAAGTATTTTTCTCGATTAATGAGGTTTCCTTTATAAGTAGAGGGATGATGTTTCATATCCTCACGAATCTTGAGTTTCTCATATGAGTTTTCAACTCCTAATGTCCTTTAGACTTTTATACAACTCTTGGAATTATAGACGACCTTTGAATTTATTTACGACTTTTGAAATTACATATGTCTTCCATGTGGATATTTTCTCAATATATGACTCTTGGACTTCCACATATTTGAATTTAGAATGATTACATAATTACATTTTTATTTCCAAACCATCATGCAATGATAAAATGACAAGTCACTAACTAGAGACTTGGACCCATAATGATTGATCACATGGAATCTCTCGAGAGGTGATAGTGTTTCCACTTAAGTATTAAATCTTGCATGTAGCTTTCATTTTTTTTGTTGTGTTTACCATTCAAAGGGTCTCAGATCATATGGAGTATTTATGGAACGCTTTGATCATCAAGGTTCCAATTTTCTTCATCTTGTCACTTCATGTTTTCACTATTCTTGAATGTTTCCTTAAGTTGCTCCCTTTGAAAAATTTCTCTTCATGCATCCTTGCCATGCAGTTCTAGAACGCATGCAACTAATATCACCCATGGAAAGAAAACATTAGCCCAAAAATATCCTATTCTAATATGTTTCATGCAAAATTTCTGATTATGGTTCATCATTGTGCTTGGGAAGGAAAGAGGGAACTTTTGGGCATAGAGTGCACTTTTAAGGGACAAGGGATGAATGTTGAGGCTTATGGATGTGTTGTGAACTCTACTGGGCTTGATGGAGGGTGTAGGACATAGTGTGAAGGATGAAGGAGACCTAATAATTATATTTCATGTGCCATGTCCTAAAGTGGGAAATCATAAGTCACAAGTGGGTGCAGGGCACAATGTGAAGGGTAAAGAGGACTTGATTTTCATTATTGATGCACCATTCACTCAGCTAAGGGCACATGACATAATCTCAAGGGTCAAGGAAGGTCAATCGAGCACTATCGATGCTCTATGCATTCAAATGAGACAGGGACTTGTTGGAGGGCATGGTTTGAGAAGACAAGGAGACTTTATTGATTTGGAGTGAATTATGCACTTAGGAGGGTGCAAGGTGTATTCCAAACAAGGAAATGGGTTTGAATGGACCTTAGGAGTGAACTATGCACTCTCTTAGTCATACTGGTCCAACTTGTGCAAGCCAAAGTCTTTCTAAGTCTAGAAGATAGGACAAGGGGAAAACACAGTGAGCTAGGGGAAAAATAAAGTGCAACACATACCAAATCATCAAAAAAACTTAGACAAGATCAAATACTGAGAAATAGACATAAAAACACCAGTTTACAAGAACTCTCCAAGTACAAGAGACAAGTTATGTGTGACTATCACCGAAAGTGTCGTTTTACAACTAATAAGTGTATTATAACTATGGAGTGCACTAAATATTCTCTAACCAATGAAAATACACTTAGAAAATAACAAGAACACTTGAAACATGTAAAATGACATAAAACAACTCTTGGCAACCAAAGCGACACTCCATATGATAGTTAGGTAGGCTCCAAAATTCAAATGTAGCAAAATTTTGGAGGGTGTCATAGTAGTGACAACATGACCCTTAGGATAAATCATTGTTTTTGTGATTGTCATATTTTCATTCTATTTTAGACTACTACACACTTGGAATCTCATTCAAATTTTGGATTTCATTTTCATAGGAATCATAATCAAGTGGTCCCTTTCAAAAAAATGTTTCTTTCACGATAGTGTCATATTTGGCATTCCAATTTGAAGTGTCACACACTTGGCATATTGTGGAAACATTGTATTCTTTTTTCTATAGTTGTAACTACCTCCTCCCACAGTTACCCAAGTTCACAAGCCTATTGGGGTAAATATATGATGAAGAGTTACTAGGGTATGACTCAAAATTTTATCTCACCTTGACGAGCTAGGATCAACAAACTAGAACCTTACCAAATTCCCTCATGTGCTACAAGACCCACTAGGGATAGCCCACCCTTTGATGTGCCCAAGCCCTGAGTTAAACCTCTTTTTCAGTGTCTTGGACTCCAAGACATTAGCACAACACTGGATAAATTCAACTGTAACCATCTAGTCAAATGTATATCCCTGAAAGGGAGATGTTGTAATATTTTTCACCCGGTTCTATGGGTGAGACTACAAGATCTGAGGCACTTTTCGAAGGCTATTCTTTAGACCATTTCCCATAACTTAACGAAACTTTCCATAACAATGAATTACATAAAGAAAAAGCCTTCCATAAAAAACATATACAAGAACTTGACCTATCAAGGCCTAGCCAAGATAAAAATTTTGTAAAACACATCATGAACATGTAATCTATAGGTGATAACTACATATATAAACATAGGGATCTCATACTTGTATGAGAAATATCAAGAAGGTTTGATTCCCTCTCACAATACTACCTTATCATCTATTAGGTCATACATTCATTAAATATTTGTTTACTAACAAAGACATGATGAGAGCCATAACTAAAGTCTATAATAAAACCATGTTTATAACTATCATATAGCCATGATAATAAGAATTTTAGGAAGTCCATCAAAGCCACATAATAACAAGTACATTTTCTCATAAAATACACGAGGAAAGGGGCTCTTATTTCATATATAAAACCAAGCAAGCGAGGGACTTCCACATACCACCCGACCATAGATTGGGCTAAACCAAATCTCTCTTTCAGCCAATCACCATCATGCCATATTCCAAGAATTAATCCCACAATATCATGGAATAAACCAAGTAAAACCAAACTAAGGCTTCTAGAGGCCAAATCACCTCAACCCTTAACTAGTGATTCCACCTCATAGTTGGAAATCACTAACCATCACTAGATCAATCTCTACCAAAGCTATCCAAGAATCCAAAGAATTTGTTCCAAACCGACTCCAGGACTAGTATCTCACCCCATTTTTGTTGCAAGGCTCCAAAGCGTTTATCCAACCAAGGCTCCAATAATAGTAATTCATACCACCAAGGGATCCTGAGAATTTTTCCAACGAAGGCTTCCAGGAATAGTAACTCAACCCAAGTTGTTCTGGGTCTTCCAAAGTGTTTATCCAACTAAGGATCCAAGAAATAATAACTCAACCCACAACCATAAGTAACATGGGAACCAATCATAAGAAAAAAAAGGAAAAACAAACAACACCATGGATATCCATGAATAGCAGGGCTAGGAAAAACCACTGTCAATCCAAGCAACTCTCCATGCCAATGATAGATCATAACCAAATAACCACATGCATACGCCATGCATCCCAGAACTAGCAAGTAAACCATACCTGTAACTTGGTAACTACATAGTAGACGAGTTATAGTCGTTGATCGCGTTGTCCCCTTACAGTTTCCTTCTTTCCTTTCTCTTCTTTCTCCAAATCCAATGTGCTCCAAGAATGTTCCAAGAAATAAGTGTGCAAGAGTGAGAGAGAGAGAGAATAGAGATATCTCCAATATAAAAGTGGCAAAAGGCTAAGAAAAAATCCATAAAATTATCCTCCAAAGCCTTTTTATCATTGAGGCCTCTAATTTACTCATTTTCCTTCATTTTCCCTTCAATTTTCCTCACATGCAAATATGTGACCTTTCACCATCCTTTTCTCCTATTTTCCATTATTTTCATAAATAAAATGCTAATGAATGTCTCTTTGCCTTTGATAATTCCTTTGCCAATTTTCATATCCTTTAATTAACCATCAATGATCCCCATCACAATGTTTTTCTCTCAAAATTCATCTTGGAATACGTGTCTCATGACCTTCCTCTTATTTTTCCATTATTAACATTTTTACATGGATTTTTAACCAGGGCCATTAAATATCCCTCCCTCTTGGGGAAAAACCATCCTCGGTGTTCAATGACACGTATAAACCAAATTGAACCACATGGTTCCCATGGAGATTTATAACACTAGTCGATGCAACATTTACATCATATCATAGTGCTAAAAACAAAACCAATATATCATGAACACCATATCGCTTATTGGAGCTTTATAACACAAATAGATGAAATATTTACATACATATACATATACATAGACATAACTAAAACATATACCAAAATCCATCCACTCAACTAGCAAATAGAGAAGGATATATAGCCCACATATGATCAACCATCTCCCATGTAGCTTTTTTGGGCCCAAAGTTCTTCCATTTCAATTTAACTTTCTCAATTTCTTGATTATAAAGCATGAGTATCTTTCGTTGTAAAATGCCCTAACGTTTCAAATAGAATCCTCCTTCTAGTTCCATATTGCAATACCGACCAGTTATTTTTAACCTTCATTTACTATTTCATCTCTGCTAACATGCCTAGTCCAATCAATACCTTACTCATTGGTTCAATCCAGTTGATGGGAGTGTTACAGCTCCACCCATAAATTTCCTGAAATAGACTCATCCTCAAATATTCGTTATACCTCTTCTTGTAAGCAAACTTCACTAGTGGAATATACACTTCCCACTTCCACTGTTGATGTATAACGTTAATTCTCAATATATCCTCTAAAATCATGTTTACCCTCTTTGTCCCTCCATTTGTATGCAGATGATAAGTTGTACTGAAGGAAAACTGTGTACCCAAAGCTGAAAATAACTCTTTCTAGAACCTAGAAGAAAAATTAGCATGTCTTTATAACACAATTTTCTTTGGAATACCATGCAACCTCACTTTCTCCCCGATGAAGACCTATGCTACCTCACTCACTGTATGAGTAGAATTCACTAGAATGAAGTGAGCTACCTTAGTCAACTTGTAAAACACAACCATTATAGAATCATGTTGCTAGACGTCATCTGAAAAAATATAATGAAGTCCATAGAAATGACCTCCCATTTCCACTCTGGAATCGAAATTTGATCCAGGGGATCAAAAATATGCTCAAAACTGAAATTTCTTAAAAGTGCTTAAAACTAGTGCCAAAATATAGTGTTCCTCTTCCTGATTCCAACACTACTTGAATCGCCTCAATCCAACTTCATAAGAGGATTTTATGATGTTTTGTAGTTTTTTCCCAAAAACTAAAAGTTAACCTACAGGGTTGACTGGGCTGCCGAATAGGAAAGTCCTAAAAGTGACATCAGCAACTGACTAGGTAGGCACAGGAATAGTGCCAACCAATATTGGAGTGACATGTTGCAGGTTCGTATAGTTGGGTTGGGATTTTGTGACTAGTTTATTGGTTGTTGAAGTAGTCCAATCACCAGGTGCCACATGGCCCAATGGGATGGCACCATGAAGCCCTCTGCAATTGGAAAAAAACATTACAGGTCGGTTGACCAGCCTGAACGAGGTTCGTTCACTTGACCTACTACATAATGGACAAACGAATTACCACCATGCCACAACTATGTTTCTTAATAGACTGTCATTGTCAGTTTTATTTGAGGTGCATGTTATGGTAGTTTGGGGAGAGGGGTCGGCCTAGACAACTCACTTGAATGACCTGGTCCTAGTCATGTTACTTTTCATATGCCCGACCTGAAGGATACAATGAAGGGGGCTTATGGACTAACTGATATGAGCATACAAGCGAAGATTAGTCGAGGGGGGTGGGCTAACCTGACCCTCGACCATATTAAAGTCATGTGACCCATACCAGTGGAACAAAGGGATTATCCAGCGGGGTTGGGCGGTTAGCCCAATCCTTGGCCATATGTACCCAAATGACCACTCTTAAGGGCTAGGAAATAGAGGCTTAAACCCTAATACACATGCTTAAACATGTGACAAATTGCACTAATTGCAGCAAAAATTCTACTGGTCCCAGGCAAAATTTCCACTCGATGGTCGGGGAAAAGGTGGGTTTTGTAGAATAATTATCCATATTTGTCAATTTGGAGGACATATAAGAGAGATTTGTTCCAAGAAGCATATCTTGATCATTTTTTAACCTTTTTGAGCTCAAGAAGAGCACAAATAGGGGTCTTTGAGCATTCCGGACACAATGGACATGTATTTTTTGTAATTTGAGCTATCTAAACTGATTCAATTTCATATTTGAGCATACAATTAAAATTCCCAACATTGGAAGCTGGACCTGGAGACATAGCCTAAGAGGGGTGAACTTCGTCATCAAATTTTTGTTTGTATAATGTTTTTCATGGTCTACTTTTCCCTATTTTATTTCGACAAACCTAACTAAAAACACTACGTTTATGTCCTTTTTCAAATTGATCCATTTCCCACAAGACATAAAATTACTTACAATTTTTTTATGAAACCTTCAACTCTTTAATTTCAAATGAGTATGGTATCATAGCATGGTTGTTTTGAAGGTTTGACTATGTTTGCAAGTTTTTTATTGATGATTACATGGTTAAAATTATAAAGGGGAGAATGAGTGATTGAAGAGCCAAATCCTTAAATTGATTCAAGGAGATCGAAAAAATCCTCAAACTTCATCAAGCAGGGCACATGGAGAAGGACATGAGATGATGTCTGAGGATGAGAGAGATTTCAAAAATGATTTTTATGACATGTCTAAAATGGTGAAAGTTTTATATAATGAGAGCATAATAAGGTTGCATGGAGAGAGTTCAAATCAACCAACATGTAACGGTGCTGATGGGAGAAAGCATCCACCTCCACCTCCTTCTTCACCTCCACCTTCTCCTCCATGCTCCTCTCCTTCTTCATTTCCTTCACATACTCCTCCAAGATCTCCAAAAGGACATGCTAAGTATCATTTGTTAAAACTTGATGTCAAGTTTTAATTTCCTATGTACAATGGGGAAGTAAATACCAAAAAGTTTGATAATTGGATTCACCAAATTGAAGTCTATTGCAGGATTCTGAGGATTAAGGATGATGTGACCAATATCTAGCTTGATTCTACTCATTTATAAAGGGTAGCTCCCATCTGGTGGGAGGACATAAGTCAAGTAGAATTGAAGTAAAGTGGTAAATTTCTCTCTTCTTGGAATGATTTTGCAGCTGCATTAAGAAGGAAGTTTTATCCATTATCTTACAAGAAAAAAGAAATTATGGATTGGAAAAATTTTAGGCAAGATAAAGGTTAGTGTGTTCAAATTTACACACAAGATTTAGAAGAAGAGCTTTAATCTTGGGTGTAGATTTGGATTCACAAGACACTCACCTTAAATAAATAGGTGTATTACATAGTTATTTGAGACATACAATTCTTATGTTTAATCCCATCAATATATATGTATTATGTGTAGATTCAACTCATTTAGAAGAAAGAGGAAAGCTTGTTCTTCAAAATACTAGCAAGAAGTCATCCAAATTACGAGACAAAGGAAAGGGGAAGTTTAAAGTTAAAGGAAACAAGAGTGGTACAATCAAGAAAGAGGGAGAGAAACTTACATGCAAACATTGTTCAAAAGAAGGCCATGATGAAGACCATGGTTGGAAACTACATCCAGAAATGAGATCAAATAAGTTTAACAACAAGGGGAAACAAAAGACCGCTACAACAACTCAACACAATCTAGGATATGATTCAAGTGATGAAACCAATATCAAAACCAAGGGAATGCAACTTATATATGTATGTTTGTGTGTGAAGTTGATCATTGATATTCGAATAATTTATTTAATTTTTGTATTGAAATATTTTTAAAACTTATATATATATATATATATATATATATATATATATATATATATATATATATTGTTGGAATCACGATTTCCATTAGACCAAAACCCGTAGACCTTAGTCTCTGCTACAATCGCCAGAGTTAGGATCCACGAGAGGCGGTTAGAACATGTCGCGAAACACACCGGGAGTGTTGAACCCAATGTCCAACAATCTCCCCCCAACGCGAGCCGGGTGAGTTTCGAACTCGAGACCTATCGCTCTGATACCACTTGTTGGAATCACGATTGCCGTTAGACCAAAACCCGCAGGCATTAGTCTCCGCTACAATCGCCAGAGTTAGGATCCACGAGAGGCAGTTAGTCCATGTCGTGAAACACACTGGGAGTTTTGAACCCAATGTCCAACACACACACACACACACACACACATATAAAATACTTAAAAGAGAAAATTAAGATTTTATTTTTATTTTCAATTACTTTATTTCTCTATTTTTTTATAAAATTATGCTACCTCATATTGATATTCAAATATTTTATATTTTATTTATAAATGAGAATGAGAATGAATTTTTCTTACATTTTTTCTTAATACTTAGTTTTGAAACTAGCTAAAAATCTATATGCCATATTTTTGTTATTTTTGTAGACTTTATATTTTTATTTAGAGAATATTTTAATTTAATTTTTATTTTAAAAAAGCATATATCAACTAGAGTCAATAAAATCAAACATTTAAGCTATTGGGCATATATATCTTAATAACTTAAATAGCAAAATTAATAAAATACCAATCAAAGGACAAAGTAAATTAAGTTTAGAAGAATTTTGAACATGACAAAACAGCGCCATTCAAAAAGTCATCGAGATTTTCAAAGCGTTTTGCACAAATATTTAATATCAATCTTGTGTGTAATGAAGATATTCAAGTTTTTCATAAATACCCCGGTCATGAATATTTCAGTAAAAACCTCGATACAAGATATTCAAAAGGTTTTGCACAAATATCCATATCAGGAAAATTTCCAAAATAATAACATAACCATGGACCAACTATACAAATACCGCCATAGAATTTCTATCAGGGTGGAACGGAGTACACAAGAAATTGCAGTGATGAAAGGAAATTAGGACTTACAACACAGCAAAATAAAGTAAGCACGGGGAATATATATAGATATATGTTGTTTAATGTACATATGTAATATTAAGGTGAAAGTTCATGGGCCTACCATCATGGCTTTCTTCTGTCGCCCACAGAAAGGAAGCATACATCCCCACAACACTAACTACTTTTTCTCCGGTTTGCTCCATAATCGTCTCTATAGCCTTCAGTTCAATACCCTTTTCTGCGAGGCCTCCTCTTCCTAATTTAAAGACAGCAAAGTCTTTTTGCATAATTTCGCTCATTATATTCTCGAATGAAGGCCACTCCCGAGGCACCTGGCACTTTGTACCCACCTCTCAAATACCGGATTGCAGCCACGGTGGGTAAATTGTACTAAAACTCCTGCTCTTGTTACGAACTTCCGAAACAATCTCATTACAGGGAGCTGATCATCAGAGGATTGACACAGTACCTTATTTTCCCGTGAAGCAGAGCTCTTCTTCTGAGTGGGTCTATGTGGCGAATTCATCTCAAGTGACATAATGAATGACGGTACGTACTCCCCTTAATCATGTTTCATAATCTTAATTTCGCAACGGAAGACCTAATGGACAGAAATTGGCAGTGTTCCATTGGCAGCGATCGATCAGGTATTTATATTCTGACACTTCCAGCTAAACGGAAAAAATCTTCCCAACCATCCCTCAGTGATATCTTCACTAGGGTTTATTCACAATTAAGTTACAAAAATCACAATTTTATTCATAATTATATATAGATGAATTCTGGCCATAAATACCTAAAATGTATGAGACTTAGACTGCCAGTAACCTGGGAAAAACGAGGAAGACAACGAAACGAAGATGCTGTCCACTTTAATGTACCATGTGAACGCCGGAGTTATTTCGACACGGCTCTTGCATTTCCTGAGTGGGCACCCTACGAAAATTAGTGCTCAACAGCGATTTCAATATTCAAACAAAAGGTGGGATATATTTTTCGGAAAGGACCTCCACTCCATCATTGATCGGATCGGTTAGAATCTTGACGAACAACTTCAAAGGGATTGCTACGTCGGCATAAATCTCCCCATGTGGTGTTTGAAGGATCGGCCAACAACTTTGTACAGGCTTCAAACCTATAGGAGATGCACGTGGGCATGTCCACGTGATGTCCTTCATGCGATGATTACAGTGGTGATGGCCCATCTTGTCATTGCAACTTGCGCAAATGATGGCAAAAATATGGGAGTTGTCTAGCGTTTTGGTTAATCTGTCCGAATGAGCTCAACTAAATTTTAAAAAATCAGGTAGTTGCAGTGCTTGGAATCCATTTTTGATAGTGGAAATGGATTCAGCATTATGAAAAATCTTTGGGATACTCAAAATACTGATGTTTAACAACTGTAAACAAGTTTATGAGCAAATCTTTACCAAATTTTTTGGAAATCGTACCGGATTCTGGGTCAAAACACGGCCTCCATAGACTAGAGGAAAAATATGTCCGTGATGTGATTATGTGCTTGATGTGATGATGACGGTGAAAAAGACAAGTGGTGATGGCCCATCCGGTCATTACAACTTGCGGAAATGATGGCAAAAATATGTCGGTGACGTGATTATGTCTTGATATGATGATGCGGTGAAAAAGACCCCACGTTGGTGAAAAATATGTCCGTGATGTGATTATGTGCTTGATGTGATGATGACGGTGAAAAAGACGTCCTTCATGCGATGATTACAGTGGTGGTGGCCCATCCGGTCATTACAACTTGGGGAAATGATGGCAAAAATATGTCGGTGACGTGATTATGTCCTTGATGTGATGATGCGGTGAAAAAAGACCCCACGTTGGTGGTGGTGGAGCATTAGGTAATTGTAACTTGTGAGTTAAATAACAGAAATTTTGGTAATATTAAAATTTAGGTTATAGTTTTTAAGTTTGAGGATTTTGGGTGTTTTATGTGTTTTTTATGGTGTTGAATCAATTTCTATCATTCAATAAAACAATTTAAACACTCTAATATTTAAATTTTTGAATTTTGTTTTTTTAAATTTGAATAAAAAATTCTAACATAAAAATAATAATTTATAATCTTATTAGACAAAGTCTAACTGGTAAGAATGATGATACAAATTATAATCATGTTCTTATAATAATGAAGCCTATTAAGGAGCTATCTAAGAATGATATTAAGTAGATCGTCTCACATCCTTTAGAAATTGGGATTGCTTTCTCACTTCTCAGGTAAGAGGATAAAATTATCTACCAGGTTGTTGAATATTCATTATTTATTTCTCAAGGTAAAAGGATAAAATTATCTATAAGGTTGTAGAATATTTAATAATTTTTTAAGCTAAGAGCTTATTTTAGATAGTTTTAGAAATAGGTATTTCTTTCTCAATTTTTTTATCTCTTTTTTATTTGGGATAGGTTTATTTTAATTCACTTTAAATATAGATTTACAAAGATGTTTTATTATAGGTTCATTATACTTTAAGGTGAAAACTATTTTTAGAATGTAAAATTTGAAAAAATGTTTACATTTTTGGAAATTTGATCCTCCCAATGCTTAATGTTTAGTCCATGGTGTTGTTGCCTACCCTATACTCTCCTCCCCTCTAGTCCCCTATGAGTCGATGGCATGCTAGGGAAGCATCTTCACCACATGTCCTTGAATACATTTCCCAGGATATGACACTTCTCTGTTACGCCAACTAGGCAACCCCTTCATCACAGAAAAGGCTTTAAACAACCAAAAAAACCAATTCAAATGATATGTGAAAGTGAAACCCGTGCAAGCCTCCCGAGAGTCACTTAAATATGTGCAATGGTACCTACAGTCACACACAGACTTGGAAAAACACCAAAAAATAGGAAAAGCATACCAAAATTCAGATATGGACTGAAACTTTCTAGAATGACCCTTTGAACAAAGAAAGAAGAAGAAAATATAGAGATAAACCCAAGAGACCCACCAACTAAACCCTTTCGGGTTTCTAGAGCGTAGAATGCCAATTCGAAGAGATATTTATTTTCTTGAGCCACTAAGGCCCCTTAAAATTTTGCCACTAGGATTGACTAGAATTCCTAAGAACAGACCCACAAAACCATCAAACATGCATGCTCATCAATGAAAACAGACAATGTAAATAAACCTAAATACAAGGTCTAGAGCTTTTACCCAAATATTGTAATCTAACAAGTTCTCCAACAAATTCACCTCTTCACCTGAGCTTTGCCTCAACCACCTTAATAATATTGCATAGATGCAAAATCTGGACGAAGGAGGGAACCTTTACCCCTGGCCCCAAATGATCTAGGTGGATAATGGTGGCCACCCGTGTATTCCACTTGGGCCCCCACCATTATATCTTTCAATTTTTTAATTTCCTTAATTGTAGCACAATTTACTATTTTTCGTAGTTTTTTAGGTCTTGACTTTCTGTAGCCATTTTGAGGCCCTAAACAACGTTTCATGGGAAAAATGAGACCAAAATAAGTCTTCTACTAATGTTGGTCACTGTAAATTCGTAGTCCTCGGATAGATATTTCTAACAAGGTATTGTGTGAGTTAAATGAAGATCGTATGCTAAAGCTACGTCCCTCGGAAGTTGATGTACCAGTTTACCCAAATAGGGCCTATATTTTTGGCGCTTCATCTCCTAGGGTTAGGTTTTTGAATTTTTATGGTTTTCCATTGTTTCTCAATAATAAATATGCCTTTAAGCCTCATTGTAACACAATTTAGAGGCATGTAGCTGTCACTTTCTTCTCAGAGATAAGTTACCATAGCCCAAGCTAGTTTATTTTGCATTCTTTCTGTAAGAATTTTTTAGTATTTGATATTAATGAAATGAAGTGTTATTTCTATTGCATCTCTCTGTTGCTGTTTATTTATGTATTTTAATATTTTCCTACATAAATCTAGATTAGTGGTATCAGAGCGGTCTAATCTTTTTGGATCTTTCTTTGCATGTCCCTAACAAGGTTGGGGTATAAGGACTTATGGATCGATCTGGTTGAACCTTTGCAAGATCAATCTCACAAAACCCAATGACCTCCCATGGTGGAAGAAAAGAAAGATGAGGGAATAAGATATCTTATCAAAATATTGCTTGAGGAGGCCCTCAAGAAACAAAGTAATGCGATGATGGATAACTTTTCCCATAACTTTCAATGAATACCACCTGTGGCGCACCTTCATCCAGCAGCCACTATGGAGGTGCCACTCCTTTTAAGGTACAAGTAAACTTTGACATTCCCACATTTTAGGGACAAATATATGTAGAAGTCATAGATAGATGGTCAAATCTATTAGAAGAATATTTCTCTGTTCATGAATTTTATAATCACGAAAACATCACTTTTCCACTCCTAAAAGCCGCTCCCCATGTTAGGGGCTGGTGGAAAACCTATAGTGAGAAAAAGGACGATAGGGAAACCTCCTTGTTCTCGGCCACACCCACTTGGAATTATTTCCGAGACGCCACCAAGGAAAAATATTATCTCGTGGGGAGCGATGAGGACAATTACATACATTGGACTACATTGCAATAGAAAATGGTTGAATATGTGCATGAGCTAAAGAAGTTTTTCCATAACCTGTGCACAAATTTGGGTATCAAATATTCGAAGAAGCATATGGTGCTGAAGTGCCACTGTTGTCTACAATAATCCATTCAAGAGGAAATGGAGTTCATCGAAATCTTCTTTCTTGGTCAATCATACCACTATGTTGCCAAGATCGAGCAGAAATTTAAACAAAAGAAGCAAAACTTTGGATCTGCGAATCAAAAGTAAGGGAAAGGTGCCCCCAAATTGCAGAACAAAGGACAAAGCTAAGGCGGGGCATCCTTGGACAACCCACAAAAGCCACAAGCGAAGAGAAACACCACAAATCTAAAGAAGGACACAGGAAAGTGGTACGAGCTCTATTAGAGCTCTACTCACAACACATGTGAGTGTCAGGCTAAACAGTCACTGGTGGTTGAAGTGAAGGCTTCTGAATCATATGTTTGTTTCAACTTTGAGTCAAAACCTAATAAGGGGAATGAAAAAGAGAAGCAGATTATCGATGCAAAGACCAATGCAATTGTTTCCACCACAAATTTCCAGAAGAAGTAGCCTGAAGATCTAGAGAAGGGGGAGAAACTCTTCCATTCACAGATGTGGGTGAAGGGTTTCCTGTTGTAGTTCATTGTTGACAACAGGAGCCAAAATAACCTAATTTCAGTAGATGTCATGAAGTGGTTTGGTCTACCGACCACATAACACCTACAATTTCACACCATTGGATGGATTTACCAAGGACGAGATCTCTAAGCCATCTAATAATGTCGCCTTCCCTACAGTATCAAGCCCTTCATGAACAAGGTATTATGTGATATTGCTCCTCTTGATGTTTGTGATGTATTATTAGGCCAACCATACTTGTAAAAGCGACATGTTTTGTATGAGTATAGGCCTCATGCTATGATTGTTACTTTCAATAAGTTGTACAAGATACTATTGGAAATATTGTCATTGATGGCAACGGAATAAAAAGGAGCAGCACCAGAATTATCATTGAGAACAAAGGAGCATATCAGGATCAGCTGGAGTATAATGGAGCAATAAGGCGAATAAATTAAATTTAAGTAGAGAAGCATAAAAGAGAGGCATAAGAGTAGCAAAGAGTAAAAGAGAGGCATAGGAGCAACATTAGAGGCAAAGAAGCAAGGCAGAGGAGAAAAAAAGAGGCATGGATCAACACTAGAATTATCATTAAGGCAAAGGAGAAGAGAGGAGAAGTAAAAAGGCAAGGAGCAACATTAGAATATTTATCAAGGAGAAAAGGCAGCAAAGGAGAAAATGCAACAAAGGAGAAAAGGCAACAAAAGAGCAAAGGCAGCATGTTTGGGTCGAGTCATGCTATTTTAAGTTCGGAAAAACTCAAGAGTTAGGTTTTTGAATACGTTCAGACCAGTTCATAGGTCAGGGGCGAGTCGTGCAAATATCTGTACAGAAAAGTGTTTGGAGGCTTCACCGAAAATCACAATTGTAATAGAAGACGGAACCCCACAAATCGCAAATAAATCTTAGTATGCATGTTGAGATGGACGATCAAAATATCATCATGGAAATAAAGGTTGAGAGATGGATGGTTTAGATCTCATCGCAAATTAAATTGTGAAAATGCCAAAGTGGATAGGTGTCAGGTAGAGGTCCTTGCTCCCATCGCATAACACATGCGATATGGTATAAAAGTTAATGGCAGAGATGTAAACTTGCAAAGTTGCGATAATGTGTAGAGTTTGCAATGTGATGCGATTAGATATCGCTATCAGCTTTTTTTATATATTTATGTGTTAAGTTATCGCAAGTTAATTTTTTTAAGTTGCGATGCGATAAGACACAAAAATTGTGAAATGTGAAGTGCGAGAGATGACATGGAAAGATGACATGGTAGTGACATGGTGATGACATGGCAGTGACGTGGTGATGAAGTGGTAGTGACGTGGAGATGACATGGTAGTGATGTGGAAATGACGTGGCAGTGACGTGGCGATGACGTGGTAGTGACGTGGCAAGGTGGCATGGCACGATGATGTAGAGATGACATTGAACTGGCCCGCATATAGCACATCGCAAGTTGAGGAGGATAAGCACTCAGGAATCATGTTAAAATGCTGAAGTGGGAAATGTGATAAGAGTATCAGATGCGATATGATTCAAAGGTAAAGTCTAGAGGATTTGAATTATGGCATGGGACCCATTTGCATATTGCACATCTCTATTGGTGATTCTTATATTTATATGTTAAGTCATCGGAAGTTAATTCTTTTAATTTGCGATGCGATAAGAAGTGTGGTTTGTGATGCGATGCGATCACATATCGTATATGATAATATGAAACTTGTTATTGCTATGAGATAAATGTTGCGACATGTGATAAGGAGTGGATGCGATGTAGTTTTAGAGTTAAATTGCAAAGGATTTCAAATCCGGAATAAGGCCTTTTTGTGGATAAATCGCATCAGAGGAGGAAAAGGAGGATTATAACGTAAAACCTATGGAACGATGAAATGTAATAGATGTGACCGGACGTGATATTGTTCAAAGGTAAATATTAATATATTTCAGATCTAGGGTTCTCTATGCATACACATGTTCTACAAAGAAAATACTGAACACAGGCAAAAGAATCGGGTGTATAAAGAAAAATCTAAATGGGAGAAGACTCTGGTAAGACCTGAATCTAAGTGCAGAACGGTGTTATGTAATTTTCACGGTGAGTTAAAAGGAAACGTTGAACACAACAGGGAAGACACGCGTAATTGAATCGATAGTCGTGCAAGGTTAGTGCGGTTGCTTAATAACAAAATTTTGAATGCAACAGAAGGAGACTCAGGTAAGTGACCTGACACAGAGCAAAGAAGTAGGTAAAAATCATTTGTAAAAAAATCTTATGATATAACTACAAAAACAGAAAATACAGTGATAGCAACAGAAAGGACAAGCACACAGCGAGCCAAGAGCTGAAAGGGATGACTGAAATATACTTGTTGTAACTATAAATGTAAATTCATTGATTATTTTATATTTTTTTTATGCAAAGGCAACTCTCCATAAGCATAGGCAAACTCCATGAGTGTTGTAATGATTATTTTTTATATAATAACCTGAATTGAAGAATGAGGAATCAAATGGGTGGAAGGCATATGGTCAGGCCTATTCATTTCGTATTCCCTGTAGAATGAAAACAGTCATGTCGTTATCTGTATAAAACATATAATATCAGTGTACATAGAAACATTAGAAAACTACAAAATGGAAGAGAGTGGAAAAATGTAAAAGAGCTATAGAAGGTTGGAGAGTGGAACAATAAGAGAGAGTTGATAGATATGTTGTGTAGATTAGGAGCTGATATGAAGTAAATATGAAGGCTGAAGAGGCAATAGTGGAAAAGGAGTATAACAGAGTTGATATCCAGATAAATCAACATTTTATTTTCATGTTGAGTGAGGGGATTGTAGTCTCCTTTCAAGTTGTAGCTTGATGAACTTCCAGTTGGAGATGGGTGAGGTAGGAGCCTCCTCTAGGTTGTAGCTTGCATAAAATATTTGGGAGTTGGATATTCCTCGCAAGTTGTAGCTTGTAGAAATTGAGGTAGGTGCCTCCTGTGGATTGTAGTCTGCAGAAAATACATAGGAGTTGGTGCTTCGATTTCAATTTGTAGCTTGATAGATGTCCAGTTGGATTTGGGTGAGGCAGGAGCCTCCTGTGGGTTGTAGCCTGCAGAAAATAGATGGGGGTTGGAGCTTCCTTTCAAGTTGTAGGTTGCATAATTTGAGGGAGTAGCCTCCTATAGGTTGGAGCCTACAAAAATTTAGTGCTGGGAGGGAGTTGGAGCTTTCCTTTGCATCACAACAATAATAAGATGTGGTTTTCTCCCTTATGGGTTTCCACTTATATTTTTTGTCTATTGGCTTGATGATTATTTGTTGTTGTGATATATTATTTTTCTTAATTACCTGTTGTCTAGACATTCATTTTTTCTATTCATTATGTATTAAGTTTCTTATAAAATGAAGTAGTTAATGAGCTGAATGAAAAGATTATTTATGACCAAGAATGTACTAAACTGGTTCATCCCCCCCCCCCCCCTCTTAGTTTAGCTAAGGGTTCATCAATTGGTATCAAAGAAGCTTCCTTTGGTGTAAGCCTAATAGCTTGAAGGAGATCTCGTCAAGTCATGGACTATCAAAATGTACCCATGATGAGTACAACAAACTTTCTTGAATGGAGAGATAAGGTTAAAATAGATTTAATGGATATGAACCTGAGTTGTGGAAGCTTGTATGTGATGGTTACCACACATACTCTCCCTCTTTGCAAGAACAATAGTGGAATGGAAAGGCAAAGTGTGTGATATGTAATAGTCCTCATAACAAGGATCTCGATTCAATAATGGATTTAAATTCTGCAAAAGGAATATGGAATAAATTTCATCTCATGCATGAAGGTGACATTAATGGTCTCATTATCAAGAAGGAGAAGATAAACAATAAGAAGAAGAAAAAATCCTTTCAAAAGGAAAATTTTCAATCAAATGAGATACCTGCTAGAGTGAATGGATGTGATTTCCGTGAAGAAATTAGAGTTAAAGAAAAAGCTAAAATTGACACAGCCTTGACTGAAATAGAAAGATTGAAGAATGAAAATAAAGACCTTATACATTGGTGCAAATATGTGGTGAGAGAGAATATGAAGATAAGGAAGAAATTGTTGGCCTGAAGGCACAACTTGAAGAAGCAAGGAGTTTAGGAAGAATGATTAATAACTAGCTCAAGGAGAGAGAGTCTGAAATCGTTCTAGCTGGAAGAGAAGTAGATGGAGAAGAAGCTAAATTTGTTAGAAGACTGGAGAGAGGCACAAGAAAGCACAAAGGTAAACTTCCATTCAAGTGCTTTAATTATGGAAGGGTGGGCCACTTGCCCTCAAAATGTCCCAATAAGATAATAGAGAATCAGTCTAAAGAGAAAGAGAAAAGTGACTCCTGTAATATGCAGAAAGGGAATATGATGGAACCAAATTTCCTATAGGCTACCATATACATTAAAGGACATTGGAGAGATGATGGAACCAAATCAAAGAAGACCAAACTGTGAATCAAAAGGAGATTCAAATATTTTGAGGAACCCTAAAAAAGTATGGAAGAAGAAGAAAAAGGGGGAGCATGTTACTTCAATAACATAATGAATCCATCATAGTCTTAGAGGGAGTTGCTCTAGGAAGAGACGCATATATCCAGTCAGTGATAGACAAGAAGAAACATCCCAGGGGAATATCAGTTCATAAAAAATCCTCATAAGAGTTGTCAAAGAAGAGTTGCTTGGAATAAGAATAGATAAAATTTTAGGAAGGGAAAGGACAATTCTTTTGGTAGAGAACTATATAGGAAGAAGGACACCTGAAGAATTCAATAGCAAATAGGTTGATGGAAGAAGGGAAAGTATCAAGCATCCATGGTGGTAAAGGGAACATCAATCATGAACTTGGAAACTAAGAGGATGATTACACTATGTGTCTCACATCAAGAGTTGACATTGAAACAAAATTATTTTAAAGAGGATGAATAATAAAAATGTTATTATCATTATATCATTACAAATATCCATCACAAGTGTTATTATTGGAGCAGTCGTATGATATAGGTATGATATAGACACTTCTTAGAATGAAAGGGGGAGGAGGTGTTGGAGGAAGTGTTTCCATTAATGCCAAAGGGGGAGACTATTGGAAATATTGTCATTGATGGCAAATGAATAGAAAGGAGCAGCACTAGAGTTATCATTGAGAACAAAGGAGTAGATCAGGATCAACTAGAGTATAAAGGAGCAATAAGGCAAAGAAGGAAAAAGTTTAGTAGAGAAGCATAAAAGAGAGGTAGAGGAGAAACAAAGTGTAAAAGAGAGGCAGAGGAGCAACATTAGAGGCAAAGGAGAAAGGCAAAGGAGAAGCAAAGAGGCATGAATCAACACCAGAATTATCATTAAGGCAAAGGAGTAGAGAGGAGTAGTAAAAAGGCAAGGAGTAGCATTAGAATCTTTATCAAGGAGCAAAGGCAACAAAAGAACAAAGGCAATAAAGGCAGCAAAGGTAGCAAGTTTGGGTTCAGTCATGCTAATTTAAGTTTATAAAAGCTCAAGAGTCAGGCTATTGAATATGTTCAGATTAGTGCATAGGTCACATTTGAGTCATGCAAATATCCATACAGAATAGTGTTTGAAGGCTTCATTGCAAATCGTAATCGCAACAAAAGACTTGAACCCACAAATCGAAAATTAATATTAATATACATGTTGAGATGGACAGTCAAAATCTTATCACAGAAATAAAGGGTGAGAGATGGATGGTTAATATCTCATCACAGATTAAATTGTGAAAATGCCGAAGTGGACATGTGCCGGACAGAGGTCCTTGTGCATATCACATAGCGCATGCGATATGGTATAACAGTTAACGAAAAAGATGTAAACTTGCGAAGTTGAAATAATGTGTATAATTTGCGATTCCATGTGATCGCATGTCACTATCGGTGTTTTTTTATATATTTATATATTAAGTTATCGCGAGTTAATTATTTTAAGTTCCAATGTGATAAGACACAAAAATTGCGAAATGCGAAGTGTCGGAGATGACATGGCAGGATGACATGGAAGTGACGTGGCAATGATGTGGCAGTGATGTGGCAATGACGTGGCAATGATGTGAAGATGATGTGACAATGACGTGGCAATGATGTGAAGATGATGTGACAATGACGTGGCAATGATATGGTAATGAGATGGAAATGACATGGTAGTGATGCGGCGATGATGTGCCAGTGACATGGCACAATGATGTAGAGATGAAGTGGACCTAGCCCACATATCACATATCGCAAGCTTAGGAGGATGAGCACTCAAGAATCATGTTAAAATGCTGAAGTTTGCAATGTGATAAGAGTATCAGATGCGATTTGCTTCAAAGCTAAATTATAGAGGATTGAAGGTTCGATGTGGGACCCATTCACACACTGAACATCGCTATCGGCAATTCTTATATTTATATGTTAATTCATCGCAAGTTAATTGTTTTAAGTTGTGATGCGATAAGAAGTGCGGATTGCGATGCGATGTGATCACATATCGCATATGATAAGTTGAAACGTGTTATTGCTATGACCTATATCTTGCGACATGCGATAAGGGGTGGATGCGATGTAGCTTCAGAGTTAAATTGGAAAGTATTTCAAATCCGGAATAAGGCCTTTTTGTGAAGAAATCGCATCATAGGAGGAAAAGGAGGATTACAACATAAAACCTATGGACCATCGAAATGCGATAGATGTGATCGGATGAGATATCATTCAGAGGTAAATATTAATATATTTCAGATCCACGGTTCTCTGTAGATATGCCTGTTTTACAAAAAAATATTGAATTCGAGAAAAAGACTCAGGCATATAAAGAAAAATATGAACGGGAGTATACTCAGGCAAGACCCGACTCTAAGTGCAGAACAGTGTTATGCAGTTGCGGAAGTGAGTTAAAAGGAAAGGTTGAATGGAAGAGGAAAGACCTGGGCAAGTGACCTGATACTCATGCAAGGTTAGTGCGATTTCTTAATAACAAAATTTTGAACACAACAAAAAGATACTCGGTTAAGTGACCTGACACAGAGCAAAGGAGTAGGTGAAGGTTGAACACTCCGAGCATGAGCAGAAGAGGCAGAGTTGAGCAAAAGGAGATATGGTAGCACTGATGGAAATGTGCCAACTGGGTCAAGTCGGGAAAAAAGCGTTTGTGTAGAACTGTGATGATATAATTGTAGAAACATAAAAGATAGAGACAACAGTAGAAAGTACAAACACACAACGAGCCAAGAGCTGAAAGGGATCAGTGAAATATACTTGTTGTAATTGTTAATGTGATTATTTTATACTATTTGTGATCCAAAGGCAAGTCTCCATAGGCATAGGAAAAACTCCATGAGTGTTGTAATGATTATTTCTAAAATAGTAATGAACTGAAGAATGAGGAATCAAATGGGTGGAAGGCATAGGGTTAGGCATGTTCACTTCATACTCACTGTAGAATGAAAATAGTCATGTAGTTATCTGTATAAAACATGTAATATCATTGTGCATAGAAACATTAGAAAGCTGCAGAATGGAAGAGAGTGGAAAAATTTAAAAGAGTTGCAGAAGGTTGGAGAGTGGAGGAATAAGAGAGAGATGATAGAGATGTTGTGCATATCAAGAGCTGATATGAAGTATATACGAAGGCTGAAGAGGAAATAATGGAGAAGGAGTATAACAGAGTTGATATCCAAGTAAATCAACATTTTAGTTTCATGTTGAGTGAGGGGATTGAAGTCTCCTTTCAAGTTGTGGCTTGATAAATTTCCACTTAGAGCTAGGTGAGGTAGGAACTTCCTATAGGTTGTAACCTACAGAAAATATTTTGGAGTTGGAGCTTGCTTGCAAGTTGTAGCTTGCAGAAATTGAGGTAGGAGCCTCTAGTGGGTTGTAGCCTGCAAAAAATACATGGGATTTGGTGCTTCCATTTCAATTTGGAGCTTGATAGATGTCCATTTGGAGCTGGTTGAGGTAAGAGCCTCTTATGGGTTGTAACCTAGAGAAATAGATGGGGGTTGGAGCTTCCTCGAAAGTTGCAAGTTGCATAATTTGAGGCAGTAGCCTCCTATAGGTTGGAGCCTATAGAAAATTAGTGGTGAGGGGGAGTTGGAGCTTACCTTTGCATCACAAAAATAATAAGATGTGGTTTTCTCCCTTATGGGTTTCCACTTATATCTGGTTTCTATGTTCTTCATGATTATGTGTTGATGTGATGCATTATTCTACTTAATTACTTGTTGTCCACACATTCAGTTTGTTGATTAATTATGTATTAATATGCTTATAAAACGAAGTAGTTAATGAGTTGAATGAAAAGCGTATTAATGACCAGGAATGTACTAAATTGATTCAACCCCCCCCACCCCCCGCCCCCGCCCCTCTTAGTTTAGCTAAGGGTTAATCAGATACCACTGGTATCACCCCCTACTTCCATCTCTTTGATCACTACAAAACAATGCAGTAAGCTCATTTCCAAAACTGGGAAATTTGGTTTCCTAAGGATCCGCCCTCAGGGAAAGAAGAATATTATAGCCACAACCTCCAGACATGGCTTCTCGACACAACAAAAACATATGGACAAGGTCGTGGAGGAGTACAAGAACATATTCACTTCACCCACAGGGGTACCTCTGCATTGTCAGGTCAAGAAATCCATCCATCTAACGCTAGGCATGGCGCTTCCCAGTGGAACAATTTTCTAGTGCTTTGTTCTCGAGAATGATGAAATCAAGAGGCAAATTTAGGAGATGTTGTAGAAAGGTCATATAAGGTTGAGTTCATCACCCTGTGGGAGCCCAATCGTGTTGTTGGATAAGAAGGATGGGACTTGGAGACTCTGTATTGATTATCTGGAACTGAACAAGATCACTGTCTGAAATGGGTATCCAATCCCGCAGATTAATGACCTTCTGGACCAACTCAAGGGGGGCCAAATATTTCAGCAAGATCGACTTGAAGTTCGAGTATCATCAGGTACCAATTGAAACCTCTCTGTCAAGAAGACTACTTCCAAATCCAAGTACGACTTTTTTTAATGGTTGGTCATGCCTTTTGCGTTGACGAATACTCCCTCAACCTTCATGAGCCTGATGG
Source organism: Pinus albicaulis (assembly GCA_034641835.2). Classification (NCBI taxonomy): domain Eukaryota; kingdom Viridiplantae; phylum Streptophyta; class Pinopsida; order Pinales; family Pinaceae; genus Pinus; species Pinus albicaulis. The sequence continues at coordinate 617,741,767 of CM076569.1, forward strand.
ATGACATCTTCCAAGCATTCATCAACTCATTCATGGTGGTGTATTTGGATGACATCCTAATCTTCAACTAGAGTTGGGAAGAGCACCTCCACCACATTTGAGAGGTTCTCCAAACACTGCTCAACACAAGTTGTGTGAAAATTTGGAGAAATGCACTTTTGCCATTGTTGGGTTAATTTATAGGATAAATTAACACGAGCATTTAATTATCAATCTGGGTTGGTGAACTTAGAACCATACCCAAGGTATATGGGTTTCAATCACAGTCAAATTTAGAAGATAGACTTATTGATGGTTAGTGAAATGCATATTACAAATATAAGAATTAACTTAATTAACTTCTAAACAATGAATTAATATATATGGAATAATAATCAAGAGGCTCTAATCTTAGAGGTCTTGGTTGTCCTTAATTACCGATTGCATACATCGTTAATACCATTGTGAAAACATGAAAGAAATAAATCTAATACTTTGTTGGGCGTGGAGCCTGATTATCTTGTTTACTTTGTATCACAACATTGGACCCCTGTACCTTAAAAGGGGCGGCAACGCCGCCCGTAATTAATCACTACCGTGTGGGGTCTAGGGGGGGGCAGCAGCGCTTTTCAGAGCCCCCCCCTGGCAGGGGTTTTCAGGGGCAGCGCCCCTAAAGCTAAAAAAAAATGTAAAATTGCCTTGTAAAAGTATAGTAATTTCTAGTGAATGTGGGCCGTTCATAGGCGGATGATCTGACAGTAGAAGTTATGTTTAGTTTAGGGTTTTTTTCCCTATAAGGCAACCCCCTTGTATATATATGAGGGTATTGTAGCACCTGTGTCTTATGTGTGTATTATCGGAGCGAGAAACAGAGAGGGAGACTATGAGAGAGAAAAAAGGATATTACAGTGGATCTGCTGTAGGTTGTGTCTCTTCATTTTTCTGGATAATAGAAAGGAAGGACTGGCTGTTCGGGGTGGATGTAGCCCAAACTGGGTGAACCACATATATCTGTGTCTCTCTGGTTTTATGTGTTTTGTGTGCTTGTGTTTTTCGTATATTTTATGTGTTGCATTGCTCCATAATATATAATTTTCTAACAACTGGTATCAGAGCCGAAGGTCTATTTAGCTGATAAACTTGCAGGAAAGAAGGGTTCCTGGTTCGAGTGGGAGCAATGGCAGAAGATGGTAAATTTAGAGTCGAGAAATTTAATGGCCAAAACTTCCCGTTGTGGAAGATGCAGATGGAAGATTATCTGTATTAGAAAGATCTATACCTACCATTGAGCGAAAAAACAAAGAAGCCGGCGGCCATGACATATGCAGAATGGAACATTCTCAATAGAAAGGCACTCGGAAAAGTACGGTTGTGCCTTTCGGTGTCAGTCGCCTTCAATATTTTGAAGGAAACAACAATAGAGGGTTTGATGCAAACGTTGGAGAAACTATATGAAAAAACCCTCAGCCTCAAACAAGGTATTTCTTATGAAATGATTATTTAATATGAAGATTTCGGAAGGTGGATCTGTTGCAGACCATTTAAACGATTTTAATACAGTTACTAGTCAGTTAAGTTCTGTAGGGGTAAAATTTGATGATGAATTTAGGGCTCTTTTATTTTTGTTCTCATTGCCAGAAAGCCGGAATGGTTTATTTATGGCCATCAGTAACTCTGTCTCTGGATCTAGTACTTTAAAGTTTGATGATGTTGTCGGTGCTATCCTTGGTGAGGAAATGTGACGGAAAAGCTCTGGTGAGCCATCGAGTAATTCTTTGAGTGCAGAGTCTAGGGGAATAAGAATGGAAAGAGGAAAGAGCTCGGGTTATCGTAGTAAATCAAGGAAAGGAAGATCCAAGTCCAGATTGGGGATAGTGTGCTAGAAATGTGGAAAGAGAGGACACCTAAAGAAAGATTGTAGATCTTGGAAGGGAATAGAAGGAGATGCAAAGCAAGAAAAAACTCATGAAGAAAATGTGACAGGTGATGTGTTACAAGATTCTTTGATTCTTTCTTTCGAAAATGTTACTGATTCTTAGGTTGTAGATTCAGGGGCTTCATTCCATGCCACACCTGATAAGAAATATTTTCATGACTATGTTCAAGGAGATTTTGGACAAGTTCGTTTGGGTGATGATAAACCCTGTAAAATTGTTGGAATGGGTAAAGTTATTGTAAAAAAATAGAATGGAAACCAATGGCTACTAAAGGAGGTAAGGCATGTTCCAGATCTGAAGAAAAATCTGATTTCAACAGGGCAGTTAGGCAGTGAAGGTTGTGTGACAACTTTCATAGATAAAACTTGGAAGGTCACCAAAGGAGCGTTGGTAATAGCAAAAGGTGAAAAGGTTGGTATATTGTATTTATGTAATGGTATTTCTAACTTTGTTAATTAGTTAACTTCCAAAGGAGAAGATGCAGGATTATGGCATCATAGGATTGGACACATGAGTGAGAAGGGAATGAATATTATTCACTCAAGAATTTTTTTTCCAGGTTTGAAGAATGTTGATTTGGATTTCTATGAAAATTGTATTTATGGAAAACAAAAGAGAGTCAAATTTCTCAGAGTTGGGAAAGAAAAGAAGAGCAAAAAATTAGAGCTTGTGCATACAGATGTATGGGGACCTGCTCAGGTATCATCTCTCGATGGATCTTGTTATTATGTTACTTTTATTGATGATGTAACTAGAAAAACATAGATTTATTGTATTCAGAATAAATCTGATGTATTTGATACTTTCAAGAAATGGAAAGCTTTGGTTGAGATTGAGACAGGAAAGAAGTTGAAGTGTCTCAGATAAAACAATGCAGGTGAATATTGCAGCAAAGAGTTTGATAGGTATTGTTCAGAGCATGGAATTCGCAAAGAGACGACAGTTCAAAGAACACCAAAAGAAAATGGTGTGTCAGAAAGAATGAACAGAACAATCATGGAGCGTGCAAGGTGCATGAGATTGCATGCAGGATTTCCTTTACAATTTTGGGCAGATGCTGTAGATACTGTTGTTTATCTAATAAACAGAGGGCCTTCAAGTTCCTTGGATGGTGGTATTCCAGAGGAAGCATGGACAGGTAAAAAGGTAAACTACTCTTTTTTAAAGCCTTTGGTTGTGTGGCCTTTGTCCATATTAATAAAGAAAACGGAACAAAGCTTGAGGCAAAATCAAAGAAATGTACCTTTATTGGATATGGTGCTAATGATTTTGGTTATCGCTTATATGATTATGAAAATAAAAAATCATTAGGAGCAGAGACGTAATATTCAATGAAAAGGTCTTGTATAAGAATCAACTGCAGGAAAAGAAACAGGAAAAAGAAAGCAAGGAATACATGGTTCTTGATGAGATAACTGAAAAAGTAAAGGTGCCTGAAAATAATAATAATCAACAACCACATCAGCAGCAACCACCACAACAGCAACAGGCACCTCAAACACCTGAAAGTGGTGTTAGAAGATCTACCAGGATAAGTAGACCCCCTGAATGATACTCTCCTTCATTATATTATTTATTGTTGACTGATTCTGGTGAACCCGAATGTTATGAAGAAGCAATGCAAGTTGAAAGCAGGAAGAAGTGGGAGCTAGCCATGGAAGAAGAGATGGACTCCTTAATGCATAACCAGACTTGGGACTTAGTCAGGTTGCCTGCAGGTAAAACTGCATTGCAGAATAAATGGGTTTACAGGCTGAAGGAAGAAGATGGAGGAAAATAGAGGCACAAAGCTAGACTTGTGGTGAAGGGGTTTGCACAGACGAAAGGTATTGATTTTGATGAAATATTTTCTCTTGTTGTTAAAATGACTTCAATCAGAACTATTTTAAGTCTTGTAGCAGCAGAAGATTTACATCATGAATAGTTAGATGTAAAGACAACATTTCTCCATGGAGATTTGGAGGAAGAGATATACATGCAGCAACCAGAAGGATATGAGGTAAAAGGGAATCAAAAATTGGTTTGCAGGTTAAAGAAGAGCTTGTATGGCTTAAAACAGGCTCCAAGGCAGTGGTATCTAAAATTTGACAAGTTTATGTCTGAACAAGGTTATACTAGATGTCACTCTGATCATTGTGTTTATCTAAAAAGGAAAAGTGATGGCAGCTATATTATATTATTATTTTATGTAGATGACATGCTTGTTGCAGGGTCTAACATGTAGGAAATAAATTTGCTCAAAAGAAAATTGGCAAATTCATTTGCAATGAAGGATTTGGGAGCTGCAAAACAAATCCTTGGTATGAGGATAACTAGAGATAGGAAAAATCGTAAATTAACACTCTCTCAAAATGAGTACATAGAAAAGCTGTTGAAAGTATTTAATATGCAGAATGCAAAACCAGTTAGTACACCTTTTTCTAGCCATTTCAAACTTATTAAGGAGATGTGCCCCAAGACCCATGAAGAAATGGAATATATGTCTAAAGTTCCATATGCATCAGCAGTTGGAAGCTTAATGTATGCAATGGTCTGCACAAGCCCTGATATTGCACATGCAGTGGGAGTTGTAAGCAGGTACATGAGAAATCCAGGTAAAGAACATTGGATGGCAGTAAAATGGATTCTCAGATATTTGAGAGGTACCACAAATGAAGCATTATGCTTTGGTGGTTCAAACATTGCTCTATAGGGATATGCTGATGCAGATATGGCAGGTGACAGAGATAACATGAGGAGCACTACAGGATATGTATTTACTGTATGAGGAACAACTGTCAGTTTGGTTTCAAAAATCCAAAGTGTTGTTGCGCTTTCAACAACAGAAGCAGAGTATGTTGCTGCTACAGAGGCTAGTAAAGAAATAATTTGGTTACAAACGTTTATGGATGAATTGGGTAAGAAGCATGTTATGGACACGTTATATAGTGATAGCCAAAGTGCCATTCATCTTTCAAAGAACTCAACATTTCATTCCAGGACTAAACACATACATCTCAAGTACCATTTCATACGGTCAATATTGGAAGATGGAGAGTTGAAGCTGGAAAAGATACACACTAGCCAAAATCTTGCAGATATGCTAAAAAAAGTTGTAACCAGAGAGAAACTGAAAATGTTCTCAATTTCAATTGGTCTTCAAGGATGATAATGAAGATAGGGAATAGCCATGTCTAAAGAGGAGTCATTGTCCAGCAAATGAAGCAGCGGTGGAGTTGCTACAATCAGTCTCCAAGTGGGAGATTGTTGGGTGTGCAGCTTGATTATCTTGTTTACTTTGTATCACAGCATTGGACCCCTGTACCTTAAAAGGGGTGGCAACGCTGCCCGTAATTAATCGTTGCCATGGGGGGTCCAGGAGGGGCGACAACGCTTTTCGAAGCCCCCCGCTGGCAAGGGTTTTCAGGGGCAGCGCCACCGAAGCTAAAAACATATGTAAAACTGCCTTGTAAAAATATAGTAATTTCTAATCAATCTGGGCCGTTCATAGGCAGATGATATGACGATAGAAGTTATGTTTAGTTTAGGGTTTTTTTCCCTATAAGGCAACCCCCTTGTATATATGAGGGTATTTTATTGCGCCTGTGTATTATGTGTGTATTCTCGGAGCGAGAAACAGAGAGGGAGACTGTGAGAGAGAACAAAGGATATTATAGCGGATCTGTTGTAGGTTGTGTCTCTTCATTTTTTTGGATAATAGAAAGGAAGGACTGGCTGTTTGGGGTGGACGTAGCCCAAACTGGGTGAACCACGTATATTTTTGTCTCTCTGGTTTTATGTGTTTTGTGTGCTTGTGTTTTTTGCATATTTTATGTGTTGCATTGCTCCATAATATATAATTTTCTAACATACTTAACAATAGGTTAAGATACATGGAATAATAATCAAGAGGCTCTAATCTTAGAGATCATGGTTGTCCTTAAGTACTGATTGCATATATCATTAAAACTATTGCGAAATCATGAAAGCAAGAAATTCAACTAAATGATGAGTTAAGATATATGGAATAATAATCAAGCCGCTCTAATCTTAAAGGTCCTGGTTTCCCTTAATTACTGATTGCATACATCATTAATATCATTGAGAAAACATGAAAGAAGGAAATCTAATTAAACAATAGGTTAAGATACATGGAATAATAATCAAGAGGCTCTAATCTTAGAGGTCCTGGTTTTCCTTAATTATTGATTACATACATCATTAACACTATTGCAAAATCATGAAAGAAGGAAATAAATCTAAGAAAATCAATTATAGCTATGAAAACTAAAAAGTGTACTTAGCTTGGTGTGGGGGCGCCCTCCACCCTTGCCTTGTACATTGGGAGTACTTTCAGCTACTGGAACTTACTCAATGCATAATAAAATGATAAATAATGTTTTCCATTAACTTCAGAAAATAATATTCCATATCCTATCTCTCCATATCTTATTATTCCCACTTGAAATAAGAGCACTCTTATTTATACATGAGTGCTTTGAAAACAAGATAAGCAACTCACTAATTACAAATCCACTTTTCTCTCAACCAATATCCCTATAATTACAAAATATGATCCCTTTAAATCCTCAGTTATCTCTCACAAATATTGGATAAGATATGTTATCCAAATCGCGATGATCTTCTCCTTCGAACCTTCCATGGTCTTCTCCTTGGAATCTCCATAATATTCTCCTTGGAATCTCCATGATCTTCTCCTTAGAATAATCTTAAACAATTATCCTTTGAATTATTGAAATATTGGAGGAAATATTCAAGAATATTTTGAATAATTCTTCCAAATAATCCTACACATTTACAAAGCTCATTCACATTTAAGATATTAGTGAAATATGTAAATTTTCCAATAATTAATCACACATTCTCTTATAATATTAAAAATAAATAAATTGGAAAATAATGAGGTGAACCCATGGAAATGGTATGCTAAATGGATAAATGAGGTGATGGAATGTGAGGAATGGTGAGGATAAACATGATAAAGATGTGACAATTACGAGAGCCAACATATCCCCAAACTGAACTTGTTGCATGTCCTCATGCAACCTTGCATGGCTAAAAACTTTTTCCTTTGCATAATTTTGGTTTCTAACAATGTATCATTCCAGGATGTAAAATACATGTACTGCAACTAATATTTTCTATTGGTGGTTCTTGTGTTAACAACCATGAATATAACAAATGTTGGTTCTTGTGCTAACAACATTCATTTCTTTTCTTTCTTTTCTTTTTTAACACATGTACTGCAAATGATAATTCATGTACTAGAAATGATAAGTCATTAATATGCATAAGAAAACCATTTCTCATATTTTTGAATCATGCAAAAATAGATATTAATGTATCAAATGCAACAAAGTGTAGTTTGGAAGAGTCATGTTGGTCTATAATATGTGAGGCTATGAATGGAATGAAATGGTTATGAATATTCCCCACCCCCTCCCCCCCCCCCTCCCCTCCCAAAATGAAGATGTGTTATGTTTATGAAAAGGTGAAAGATGATGTAATATGGTGAGGGAATTTTCCAAATTCATTTACTTTCAACATGTAAGAAATTGTTTGATTAAAAATTAGAAAATAACATACCTTAACTTACCCAAAACTCAGATGAACTATGAAAAATGTAGCTGTTGCCACTTCTAGATCTGGAAAATGTCATGCTACTAGATCAGAAAAATATCATAGTGTTGGATCATATGAATATCATACTGCTTGATGAAGTGAAGGAATCAAAAGTGCTGATGCTAGATGAAGTGAAGGGATATGTACTACTGCTTCGTTGTATGAATTTGAAGATGATGTCTGAAAGTGGAAATTTCGTACTCTCATATGGCTAAAGGAATGTTGTTGCAACTGCAGGTGGAGTCATGGAAAATATATAGTCTTCACCTGCTTCAAAAATCCAATGGTACAATTCTAGTCATGCGAATGAATGTGTCGGTGTCGAGCATGAAAAGAAGTCATTGGATTATGAACCATTAATGGATGTCATTAACCAATGCGAGGCAAGCTCACCATTGATATCAATGAGTGCTAAGGTACCCTGGTACATCTTGCAAAGTGCGCATAAATGATCTGATGTCGAGCCACCTACAAGATCCAACGATCAAGGGACATTGATGTATTCCCATGACTGTCGGTGAGAGAACCTATCATTAGGGAATACAGGCCTCATGGCACTAATGATGACTCTAATATATATCCCAAATAAGGTGTTTAAGTCTATGGGTCGAGACTTGTTGAAAGGTGGGCCTTCGAGAATCCCACATCAGTCAACGTGAGTTTATACAAAAATTATTGGTAGGACTATAGATGAAAAGATCTCAGAATCGGGCAGTGTATATGGTAGGGAAAGGTAATAATGGAAAGAGAGCTTGGAATTTTTATTGACAAGGAAAAATGAACTGAAAAATAAGAAGGAAATGATGTATGTTGTTCAGAAAAATAGGCATCTATGGAGTCATGAAGGATAAGGAAATGGAAGATGGCTTGCAACATAGGGATGATTAAGGTGCTTGGAAGGAAAAGTGTGAGTAATCTTGACACAAAAGGATTTTTGTGTAGCGACAAATGTCATGTGCAATGAAGAATTAGTTCCTTCAAGCATCCAATGATGCATTTTTCATTGTGATTTCTAAAATCACTTTCGCATTAGATCGTCCTCAACCCTGAAAAACTTAGCACCATTCCTGCATAAAAATTGTTGCCTTTGTGTGCCATCTCCATCGATTATTCCTGTATGAAGTGACTCAAAAACAAGTTAGATCATTTCCAAGGATTCATGAAATGTCTATTTAGTATTATTTTTCAAAGTTACACACCAAATCTGGAAAAATCCCATAATATACTATTTTTCCCTATTTTCTAGGGATTCCTGAAAAACAGGTCATGTTTGACCAGCATTGACCGGGCCTGTTTTAGTTTGGTTTGACCGAACCAATAGGTGTTCGTCCATTCTTAGTTCCCAAGCCTTCTAAATATGTGCTCAGGTGGTGCCCAGGTATCCTGCAAGTATGACATCAATGAAGCCATTACGGGAATCTCCATTTCTATCCAAAAATACTCTTACAACCCATTTTTTACTAAAATTTCTAAAGATTGAAAAACATAAATTATCTGCCTAAATATGCATAATAAGGTCAAAATAGGTCAAATGTGGATGGTATAAAGTGGAAAATGATGGAAATTAGGTGGATTTAATAAGCAAAAATTTGATCAAAAACGAGGGCCAACATCTTCTCCCCCTTTCTTAATCTCAAGCATGTCCTCATGCTTTCCTCTATCTTTTTGAGTTTGTACCCCTTAATGATGACTGCGTTGCGATGTGCTTTGGCTTCAAATGTCGAAGCTTCTTTTTGAGATGCCTGGAAAAGGATGTCAAGAAATCGAAATTGGAAATACCTCGTATGCAACAAAACCATTCATTTATTTCCTTTGAGAAATCAATTCTTGGAAAATGAAAATCAACCTAAAAGGTGATCCTAATTATGCTCAAGTAAATAATCTTGTAAAAATCATCCTTCTCTATATTCAATTTTTGTGTCTTCTCTCTTCTGCTGGAAAAGGAGTCAACTACTCTTCAAAATTGACTTTTTTCTTTTTCTTTTTACATACATAGACCATAAAAACACTTTAACAAATTTTTTATTGCTCTATAACTCATATTTCAATCTCTGTTTTGGAAATTTTTTCTCAAAAACCCCTTCTCTATGTTTTTTAATTCTCATTGTACATATGTAAAATAGACAAGTTTGTCATCGTATGTATGAGAATAGGCATAGTTATGCTCTCTGTATGTATAAAAATTTCACCGTAAATATGAGAAATGAATGAATTTTCCACTATGTATATGAGAATGAAAAGAAAATATACCCACTTGTATAAAGAATGGAAGAATTTTGTTTATTGTGTATAAAGATGGGAAATTTTTTTCACTCACTGTATATAAAAATTACACAAAAAAATGATTAACCATGTATGAGGAGACTCGTTGTTTTTAATGATACCTGAGCTACAACAAAATCAATTAAACCCTCTGTCTCTGTCTCTAGCAATTAAATGCTCAAAATATGAAAATGAATCCTTGGAAAACTCTCTACCCTCTTAAAAATTAGTCAATTTCTACTTTGTTCTTTCTGAACTTAAAAATAAATTATGGGAATTATTAAATCTCTCTGAAATTGAAATCAAATTGTTTGAAATGAGAAATTTTCAAAAATCTGAACAATTTACCTTCTTTGTCTTCTTAGAAATCGACTTCTTTTGGCATTTTTTATCACATTCTTTTTGGGCAATCGCAATTCATCTGTGCTCTCATCATTTTCATTCATTGCTTCTTTGAAAAATTGATTTTTTGGGCTGTTTATTCCATTCTATTCTTTTGAAAAATCGATTTTTGTTTCTAAGCCTTGAGCTCCTCTATTCTTCTGCTACAATTTTTTTTTCTTCTTAATGAAGAGGAGGGAAAAATGCTGGCTATGTAAAGGCCCAAAAAAAATATTCAAATTTTATCACTATTCTGTAAATCGAGTTTTGAATCTCTTCTTTTTGCACAATAAAATTCCTTTGTTCTAGTGTTAAAAAGGAATTCTCTGCTCTTTAAAAAAAAATTGATAGAAAGTTTGATGTTTGATTTTATAGCCATCACTAAAAAATGGTGCAGCTTTCCTCGAGGATATATGCTATAGAGAAACACTTTAAAATGATTTGAAAATCTTGCAGGGAAAGCCAACACAATTACCATACATATTTGAGCCCATGTATTTTGAAGGACCAACGAAGGATGTCAATCCGGTGTTAGCAATGAGCTGTAGGTAACTGGAGCTGTTAAAAATGACATCTTTGATGCACTTTTTAGTTGAATAGGTCCCTATATTTGCAATGTGAACATGTTCCATTACAATTTGAATAGCATATTTGCCAGATATCTCAACATGACTCTGGCTCATGGCTGATCTGAGTTGGACACAATCTTCTTGCGAGATCTTTGAGTTAATAACTCATGTTTAACAATGTCATCCTTTAATTAAAAATATCCTTTTGATATTTCTGAGGATTCATTTCTTTGTGGCTGGAAAAATCAATTTCAAAATATGTTCATTCAAGCTTGAATAAAATTCCAAATCTTACCTTATTTGAGAATAATCTCCAGTGTTTTCATCTGAGTAGACTTGAGTTCCAGCCCTCATCCACTCAATTATTTATTTCAATATTTCCAAGATTGTCTCGAGAAAATATTTCTGACTGTTGACAATTGTTGGGTGAAAGACTGGTGGTAGATTTTTGCAATTTATAATTCCTCACTAAATGACACATCCCCCACAAATAACTCAAAATTAGTATTCCTAAAATCCATTCAACTGCTAGAAATATGGAATTGATTTTTTTACATCTTCATTCTGTATATTTTCTGGAATTTGTTGGTGAGCTTGGTCAAATTAGTGTAGCAAATAGAATCCTCTTCATTAAAACCAATGCATCCTCCATATTTTAGTTTCTATATCTTCTACTGGCTTCTCTCTACAATTTCCCGTTTCAATCTCTTGCTTGCTTGCAGAACTGGAGTTTTCACGGCAATGTTCAATGTTTCCTCAACACAGATATTTTCATATGTAGCGATGTCCTTGGTTTCTTTGTCTTTAAAAAAAAAAATTATCTCCATTTTCTGCTTCTGCGTTGATGAATGGTGCTCTTAAAACATAAATATGCAGCGTTTTGAATTTAGTTTGATTGCGTAGTGTCTCCTGTAGATGCAACATTGTTGAAAATTATTCTGAATGGGCAGCTTTAAGACTTTTTTTATTAGCATTCCCTTGCATCATTTTCTCCATAGCCGAGGTTGTTGTATGAATCACATGTGGATTCAGCGTTACTCCTTTTTCTTGCTAAGCTCTTCAATTTCAGGTTCTAGTGTTTGATCATCATTGCATGTGATCCAAGACTCATTCATCGCCTCGCTAGAAGAAGATTCTAAGTCTTCCTCTTGTGGATCCTCTTCATCGACGCTTTATTCCTCTTCCAACTTCTGAATTGAAGATTCATCCCCAATGATCACTCTAGATTGCGAACAAGGATTTAAGAAGATCCTTGTCATGACATGCCCTCCAAATGGCTTCTTTAACATCATGTCGTTTTAGATCTTGTTGGGAAAATGGATTTTTATTGTTTTTTTTTCTTATATTTTTATGGGGGTTTTGTTTAATGCATCTACTCTTCTAATCTCTACCCTAGGCATGAGAAAAATTAACTAAAAATTACTAGGTTTTGTCGTTTTTGTGTTTTTTTTATGTCTTTTCTAAACAATATTCCTAATTGACTATGTTGAAGTATGCTTCCCCAGCAATGGCACCAAAATTTTGGGTCAATTTATTGGATAAATTAACAGGAGCATTTAATTATCAATCTGGGTTGGTGAACTTATAGGCATCCCCAAAATATATGGGTTTCAATCACAGTCAAATTTAGAAGATAGACTTGCTGATGGTTAGTGAAATGCATATTAAAAATATAATAATTAACCTAATTAACTTCTAAACAATTAATTAAGATATATGGAATAATAATCAAGAGGCTCTAATCTTAGAGGTCCTAGTTGTCCTTAATTACCGTTTGCATACATCGTTAATACCATTGTGAAAACATGAAAGAATGAAATATAATACTAAACAATATGTTAAGATAGATGGAATAATAATCAAGAGGCTCTAATCTTATAGATCCTGGTTGTCCTTAATTACTGATTGCATACATCATTAACACTATTGTGAAATCATGAAAGCAGGAAATTTAACTAAACAATGAATTAAGTATATGGAATAATAATCAAGAGGCTCTAATCTTAGAGGTCCTATTTTTCCTTAATTAATGATTGCATACATCATTAATATGATTGAGAAAACATGAAAGCAGGAAATCTAATTAAACAATAGGTTAAGATACATGGAACAATAATCAAGAGGCTCTAATCTTAGAGGTTCTGGTTGTCCTTAATTACTAATTACATACATCATTAACACTATTGCAAAATTATGAAAGAAGAAAATAAATCTAAGCAAATCAATCACAGTTATGAAAACTGCAAACTGTACTTAGTTCGGTGTGGAGGTGCCCTCCACCCTTGCCTCGTATACTAAGAGTAATTTCAGCTACTGGAACTTATTCAATGCACAAGAAAATGATAAATTATGTTTTCCATTAACTTAATAAAATACTATTACATATCCTATCTCTCCATATCTTATTATTCCCACTTGGCGAAAGAGCACTCCTATTTATGCATGAGTGCTTTGAAAACAAGACAAGCAACTCATTAATTACAAATCCACTTTTCTCTCAACCAATGTCCCTATAATTACAAAATATGATCCCTTTAAATCCTCACTCATCTCTCAAAAATCTTGGATAAGATATGTTATCCCAATCTCCATGATCCTCTCCTTGGAATCTTCCATGATCTTCTCCTTTAAATCTCCATAATCTTCTCCTTGGAATCTGCATGATCTTCTCCTTAGAATAATCTTGAACAATTATCCTTTGAATTATTGAAATAGTGGAGGAAATATTCAAGAATATTTTGAATAATTATTCCAAATAATCCTACACATTTACAAAGCTCATCCACTTTTAATATATTAGTGAAATATGTCAATTTTCCAATAATTAATCACACATTCTCTTATAATATTAAAAATAAAAAAATTGGAAAATAATGAGGTGAACCCATGGAAATGGTATGCTAAATGGATAAATGAGGTGATGGAATGTGAGGAATGGTGGGGATAAACATGATGAAAATGTGACAATTATGAGACCCAACAGGCATGACATAGGTTCAATATATGAGATACATTATTGATTAGTGGGGGGTGTATGTGGACCCAGCCAAGATCCAGGTCAATCAAGATTAGCCAACCCCAACCACTCTAACAGAGCTCTGTGGCTTTCTGGGTCTTCCTAATTTCTACTGTAGGTTCGTGTTGGGGTTCTCTCATTTAAATTGGCCTTTAAGTCAAGTCACTAAGGGAGGAGTGAAAGAATATTTATTTTGGTCTATATCTCAACAGAAGGCATTCATGAGTGCTCACATTACCCGAATCGCAACAACCATTTGAGAGCGAGATAGATGCCTATGATTATGCTATTGGGACGATACTTACTCAGCAATGACATCCAATGGCATATCATAGTGAGAATCCTTTAGGCATGGTCCTAAAGTATCCCACCTATGGCAAAGAATTGTATTCCATTGTGCAGGCCTACTGGAAATGGACACATTACATTTTGGGGAAGGAAAAATTTATGCACATATATCACTAACCCCTTTAGTAGACACAAGAGTATTTGAAAAATTATCGCCATCAGAAATGGTCCACATACCTGCAACAATTTCATTTTAACATCAAGTACATGAAGGGTAGTACTAATAATGTTGCTGATTGCCTCAACTGACCATGGATTGTGGCACTAACCACTATGATAGACTCTTTTGGGCACTAGACTTTAGGTTGGCCACATCTCTACCAAAGTGATACAGAATTCGACGACACATACCAGACACTCCTTAAGGGTAAGCAAGCTCCAAATTTTCACCTCCAAGATGCACTTTTATGTCACCTGGGACACCTCTATATTACTACAATTGAGCGTGCTAAGATGATTTTGGAAGCACACTACAGTCGAGTCACTCGATATTTCTAGCTTGAGAAAATAATGGAAGTACTACATAAGTATTTCTAATGGCCGAACCTTCGACATGATGTCTGGAAGTACATCATATTCTGTATTTCCTGCACCATACAAAAACAACCATAAAAAACAAGGCCTATATACTATTTTTCCTACCCCTAGTGGAAATTCGGAAACCATGTCCATGGATTACATGTTCGGCCCTCCTTCTACCAAGCATGGAAATGAATCCATTTTTTTGGTCGTCGACAAATTCTCTAAAATTGCCATTATGACGGTCTTCAAGAAGAATATCACAGTAGAAGAGACTACTAAAATCTTCTTTGAACAAGTGTGGTTACACTTTGGGATCCCACAATCTATTATCTCAGACTGGGATAACAAGTTCCTCTGTACATTTTGGTCAAGTCTCTGGTGCATGCTAGACACCAAGCTCAGTAAGACCACAAAATTCCACCCCCAATCTAATGGCGAAAAATAGGTCATCAATAGGATGATCGTACACATTCTGCGAATGTACAACTCGAAGCATCCACACACATGGAATGAAATCCTCCCCTGTGTCTAGAAAAACTATAACCGGGCTCTCCATATCTCAACTCGCCACAGCCCCTTTCAGGTGCGATTGGGATTCTAGCCACTATGTCCCACTGATGTGGTCATACCATTTGTAGGTACTCACACCGATTCATCTCATGTCCAATCAAAAGCTGACAAGGCAAATAAATTCATTGAGAACATTCAACACATGCTCCAGCGGGTTCACAACAACCTGGAGAAGTCCAATGCTAAGTACAAGAAGTGACATGATCAACATCAGGTGCCGCATAATTTTTAGGTGGCCAAAAAAGTTTGGTTTCATTTGCAGAAAGAACGTCTAATCGGAGCTCATCGGAAACTCAAACTACTTTGATATGGGCCTTACACTATTATCAAGGTCATGGGAGACAATGATTTTGAGCTCAACATTCCCCCATTCCTTAGCATGCACCCAATGTTCAATGTGGACTACCTTTAGCCATACTTTCCACCATTATTGGACACACTAGACATTGCAGAACAAATCACACCAACAGAGCTAAACCTCGACTACATGGATTATGCCACAACTGAATAGATCATAGACACGTAGACCAAAAACACTTGCTAGCAAAAGAGCAACTTGTATAAGGTTTTCAAATATGGCCAACTCCTGCAGCAAGGCAAGTGGCTCGCTAGGGACAAAGTTTGGCAGAAGTTTCCTCATCTCATGAAGGAACTCAATGCAATGGGGACCACTGCTTCCTAAGGGGGTAAGATGGATCTACATGGATATTGGTGGCCACCCGCCTATTCCACTTAGACCCCCACCATTTTTTCTTTTAGTTTTTCAATTTCCGTAATTGTAGAAAAATTTACTAATTTTGGTAGTTTTTCGGGTCTAGAACCTCTGGAGTTGTTTTGAGGCCCTAAAAGACTTTTTTTTTGGGAAAATCTAAAACAAAATGGATCCAATACTGATGTTGGTCACTTGAAAGTTGTATTCCTTAGATAGATATTTCTAATAAGGTATTGTGTTCGTCAAACAAAGATCGCATGTCAAAGTTACGTTTCGAGGAAGTTGATGTACCAGTTTACCCAAACAGGGCCTATATTTTTTTCACTTCATCTCCTAGGGTTAGGTTTTTGGATGTTTAGGTTTTTCCATTATTTCTCAATAATAAATAGGCCTTCGAGCCTCATTGTAACACAATTCAGAGAGATGTAGCCACCACATATCTTCTCATAGTTAAACTACAATCGCTCGAGCTAGTTTGTTTTCCATTCTGTCTGAAAGCATTTTCCAATATTTGATATTAATTTAAAATGAAGTTTTATTCTTGCTGCATGTCTGTGTTGATGTTTATTTCTGTATTTTATTGTGTTCCCGCATAAATTTGGATCATCAAATCACTTATGTCAAACCACATCATATATTATACAAACACTATCATAACCACCCTAAGCTCCTTCCCAAATCACCATTGCTTATGGAAGTGAATGACATTGTGAGAATTCCCCCCTACACGCTCAGACATCCACATGCCATCACTACCTTAAGTTCCATGCCCTCACTTATAAAACATTGTTTTGCAGAACCAATGCTACCAGTTATATCCCCGTCCTTCTCTAGAAGGAACACCTTGAACTCATAGCAGGAAGCATGCGTGACACACAACATTAAACCCTTTGACAAGTAGGTGAGGGTGGAAAGGCCCTCTCTGTCCCTTTGATTCTACTAGTATTCACCCCCATAGGGGAAAATCATGCTAATATTAAATAACCATGAATATTGATTTTTTTATTAATAATAATTGAAATGCAACATATCAATTTTATACTAAAATTTTAACTAAATTAAGCATCTCTCTTTGTAGATTAATATATTTCACTTATTTAGATATATGTCTCTATGTGAAATTAATCTATTCAGATAATATATTTAATTTTTTTATTAAAATATCTTTTAAAAATATATATATAAGAATTATACATGTTTAACATTTAAAAGGGAAAATTAAGATTTTTATTTTTATTTTCGATTACATTCTCTTTCTCTAAATTTTTTATAAAATTATATTACCTCATAGAAATATTCTATTTAATCATAAGAGTGACAATGAATTATTTTTACATTCTCTTTATACTGGGTTTTAAAACTAACCAAAAATATATTTTAGTTGACTTCATATTTTTATTTAAAGAAAAATAAATAAATATATAAGGAACAAGTGTCAATCTGGAGGTATATTTTAGTCGACTTCATATATATATATCAAAGGAACAAGTGCCAACTAGGAATATTTTAGTCAACTTCATATATATATATCAAAGGAACAAGTGCCAACTAGGAGGTGAAGACACATATTTTTTTTTTTCAAGAACTTGGGAGAAGGAACTGTATCATTTTGGAAGAACTTGGGATAAGCGAGCACCTTGTGGGAGTGTTACTAGGATTATTATTATTTTATATAATAATAATAATCGTTATTAAAACATTAAATTCTATAATATTATAATTTATATATAATTGATTTTTATATTTTATAATAATTTCTTCATAGACAGTATTGATTAGCTTTAAGTGGCTATAGTTAGAGATCTTTAACAATAAATCGATCTATTTTATGATATTTAGATTTAGTGAGAATAATCTATAAAATCATCATATGAATGTATATTTAAAATCTAGATCCATCTTAACTTAATATTTATCAAAAATTAAAAAATTTAATCTCAAAAGTCTTTCACCAAAATTTATACTTCCAAACATATTTATACTGCTACAAATTTAATGAACACAAATAAATATATATATAAAATCACCCTTCATCCATTTTAATTATATAATTATTAATAATTGAGAAGTATCTAATTTTTTTAAATATAAAACTTTCTTCAAATTTTACATCTAAAAAAAATACATTTAAAAATACATATTTAATTGATAATTATCTAAACATATAAATTGATAGTTATCTAAAATATAAACTTATATATTTTAGAATAAGCTTTCCATAATTTTATTGAGAAAAAATAAACTATTCTCAAATAAACATAATAAATTACTCTCTATCTATATATGTAAAATGGAATAATTACTCAAATAACAAAAATAATAAAATACCAATCAAAGGACAAAGTAAGAATTAAGTAAAAAGAATTTTGAACTGACAAAATAACACCATTCAAAAATTCATCGAGATGTTCAAAAAGTTTTGTACAAATATGTAATATCAATCTTGTATGTAATGAAGATATTCAAGTTTTGCACAAATACCCAGGTCATGAAAATCTCATTAAAAAAAGTCGATACAAGATATTCAAAAGGTTTTACACAAATATCCAATCATGAAAAGAATCCAAAAAAAATATCACAACTACCCCCCTTGGATTTCTACCAGGGTGGAACGAAGTACATAGGAAAGTGCACTCATGAAAGGAAATTAGAGCTTACAACACAGCAAAACAAAGTAGGCACGAGGAATGTATATAGATATATGTTGTTTAATGCACATATGTAATATTTATGTGAATTTTCATGTGCCTACTCATCACGGCTTTGTTCTGTCGCCCACAGAAAGGAAGCATACATCCCCACAACATCAACTACTTCTTCTTCTCCACTTTTCTCAGTAATCGGCTCAATACCCTTTTCTGCGAGGCCTCCTCTTACTATTTTCCTTCCAAAGACAGCGTGCTTTTTCTGTAGAATATCGCTCACCATATTCTCGAAAGAGGGTCACTCATGAGGCAACTGGCACTTGGAATGCTCCTCCTCAAAAGCCGGCTTGCAGCCATGGGGGGTACATTCTCCTAAAACTCCTGGTCTTGTTACGAACTTCCGAACCAATGTCATTACTAGGAGCTGATCATCAGAGGATCGATACACTTCCTTACTTTCCCGTGAAACAGCGCTCTTCTTCCCTTGATATCTGTGGCGAATTCATCACCATTATCGAATCCAGGTGACATAATGGATGACGGTACGTACTCCCCTTAATCATGTTACATGCCGTTAATTTCAAATTCACAACCGAAGACCTAATGGACTGGAATCGAAAGTTAGCAGAAATTAGCATAGTTCCATTTGCCATTTTATGCAGCGATCGATCAGGTATTTATATTCTGACACTTTCAGGTAAACCGAAAAAATCTTCCCAACCATCGTTGAGTGATATCTTCTCTAGGGTTAAGGAAGAGTCGAGATATATATGTTATCCATTGCTTGAGGAGAAGGCTGGATTTACGACGATAGGATTTGATTCGAGTGAACGTGGAAGACGACAAAATGCTGACGACTTTAATGTACCATGTGAATGGCCGAGTTACTTCGACACGGCTCTTGCATAACAGCGATTTCAATGTTCAAACAAAATTACTGCTCAACAGCGATTTCAATGTTCAAAGGAGGGTTCTATTTTTCGGAAAGGACCTACACTCCATCACCGATCGGATAAGTTAGAATCTTGACGAACAACTTTAAAGGAATTGCTACGTCGGCATAAATCTCCCGATGGGGTGTTTGAAGGATCGGCCAACAACTTTGTACATGCTTCAAACCTATAGGAGATGCACATGGGCATGTCCACGTGATATCCTTCATGCGATGATTACAGTGGTGATGGCCCGTCTGGTCATTGCAAATTGCGGAAATAATGGAAAAAATATGTCCATGACTTGGTTATGTCCCTGATGTGATGATGACGGTGAAAAAGACGCCGCGTTGGTGGTGATGGAGCATTGGGTCATCGTAACTTGTGAGTTTAATTCGGTAAGATTAAAATTTAGGTTATAGTTTTCAAGTTTCAGGGTTTTACATAGAATTCAGACCCAAAAAAAAATCTATCATGAAAAAAATAATTTGTAGTCTTAATAGATAAAGTCTAACTTGTGAGAATGATGATAAACATTATAATTATGTTTTTATAATAATGAAGCCTATTACGAAGTTATCTAAGAATAATATTAAGTGGATCATCTACCATAAATTAAAAAAAAAAAAAAATTGTAGTCTAAGTAAACAAAGTCTAACTTGTGAGAATGATGGTAAAAATTAGAACTATGTCAATGATGGTAAAAATTATAACTATTTTGTAATAATAGTGAAGCCTATTATGCAGCTATCTAAGAATAATATTAAGCCAGGGTCATATCAGGGTAAGATGATAAAATTATCTACTAGGTTGTTGAATATGCATTATTTATTTCTCAAGGTAAGAGTATAAAATTATCTATAAGGTTGTCCAATATTTATTATTTTTTCTTAGTTTATGAGCTCATTTTTTATAGATTTAGAAATAGGCATTGCTTTTTCACTTTTTATCTTTTTAAAATTTGTGATAGTTATTTTAATTGATTTTAAATATGAATTTAGAAAGATGTTTTATTATAGATTCATTATATTTTAAGGTGCAAATCATTTTTAGAATGTAAAATTTGAAAAAATATTTACATTTTGGGAAATTTGAATCTCGCAATGCTTAATGCTTAATAAGCTCATGATGTCTATATATATATTATATATTCATTCTTTAAATTGCATTTTTGAAAGTATAAATTGATTTAATGCTTTGAAAATTTTCTTTGGCACTTGGAGTGTGTAATTTACAGAGCTTAAAATAGCTATTACAAAATTGACAAAACATAATATACATGAAAAGGAATAAAATATAAATTAATGAGACTATTTGAAATGTTTTAAACATAGCATTTTTTTTTCAATTGTTTTATATAATATATACATAGATTTTGTTTTCAACTATATATAATACAAACATAATTGGCATTGAGATACTTAACTTAATATAGAGAGTCTCATATTTTATTTATAAACTAAATTCTACACAGTAAAGCATCTTTCTTTATGAATATATTTTTAAATATGCGTTAATATTTTTTTTTGTAAATCATTGTTTTTCTATTAATTCAAAAAATTACATATTTGTGGCACTTCTAAAAGATATATTGGCCTCATTTATACTATATTTATTGGCGAAGAGTTACATACCCAAATACACAACAGATTTCCAAAACTAGCATTGCTTTACATATGTTTTCTAGCAAAAAGTGAAAAACATCCATAAAATTAAGAGAACCTACAAGCATCATACATTGTCAGAGCTTACCACGACCAAATGATCTGGACCTGATCCAAGGGATGATAGAGTTTTGAATCGACAATGCACATGGCCGTCCATGTGAACCAAATGGGTTTCCAAATAGTGAATTTTCTCATGGATGCATTGTTGTCCTCGCCAAAGGACGACCAATCTATCATGAATCCCCACTATTTGTATTGGATATTATTCATAAAATCCATGTGATCATTGTGATCATCTTGCTGGTATGGATTGAGTTGTTCCAATGCAAAACTCAACCACCAAATCACACCACCACAGTATTTTATCATGTGGGAGGGGTTTCTCTAGAGTGAAGGGATCGAGAAAGCGACTAGTTAGTTGTTTCTACATGGCTTATTCCATGGTGTTGTTTCCTACCATATACTCTCCTCTGCTCTAGTTCTCTATGAGCCGATTCATGCTAGGGAAGCATATTCACCAACTGCCCTTGAATATATTGTCTAGGATATAACGCTTATTCGTTACGCCAACTAGGCAACCCCTTCATCCCATAAGAGGCATTAAACAACCACAACCACCAATTCAAATGATATGTGATAGTGAAACCCCTACAAGTGACCCCAGAGTCACTTAAATATGTGCAATAGTACCTACAGTCACACACGAACTTGGAAAAACACCAAAAAATAGGAAAATCATACCAAAATTCACATATGGCCTGAAAATTTATAGAAATACCCTTTGAAAAAATAAACAAGAAGAAAATATGGAGATAAACCCGGGATGCCCACCACCCAAACCCTTTCCAGTTTCCAAAGCCCAGACTACCAATTCATAGATATATTTATTTTCTTGAGCCACCAAGGCCCTTCAAATTCTACCACTGAGATCAACTAGAATTCCTAAGAATAGACCCACAGAACCAACTAACATGCATGCTCACCAACGGATATGAACAACGTAAATCAACCTAATTAAAATGTGTAGAGATTTTACCCGAAGATTGTAAGCTAACAAGTTCTCGAGAAAATTCGCCTCTTCACCCAAGCTTTGCCTCAACCACCTCGATAATATTGCGGAGAAACAAAATATGGACAAAGGAGGGAACCTTTAGCCCTAGCCCCAAATGATCCAGGTGGATATTGGTGCCCACACACCTATTCCACTTGGACCTGCACCATTGTTTCTTTCAATTTTTCAATTTGCTTAATTGTAGCACAGTTTACTATTTTTAGCAATTTTTCGAGTCTTGACTTTACATAGCTGTTTTGAGGCCCTAAACAATGTTTCTTGGGAAAATTGAGACCAACATAGGTCTTCTACTAATATTGGTCTCTCAAAAGTTGTAGTCCTCATACATATCTTTCTAACAAGGTATTGTGTGTGTCAAAAGAATATTGTATGCAAAATTTATGTCACTGGGAAGTTGATGTACCAGTTTACCCAAAGGGGGCCCATAGTTTCAATGCTTCATCTCCTACGGTTATTTTTTTGGATGTTTAGGGCTTTCCATTGTTTCTGAATAATAAACAGGCCTTCTGGCCTCATTTTAACACAATTTAGAGGTATCTAGCTGCCACATTTCTTCTAAGAGATAAGCTACCATCGCCCGAGCTATTTTATTTTCCATTCTGTCTGTAAGAATTTTTCAATATTTGATATTAATGAAATGAAGTGTTATTCTTGCTGCATCTATGTGCTTCTATTTATTTCTATATTTTATTATGTTCCTATAGAAATATGGATTAGTGGTATCAGAGTGGTATCCTCTTTCTAGATCTTTCTTTGCATGTCCCCAATGAGGTTTGGGTATTATGAGTTAGGGCTTGATCTGGTTGAACCTTTGCAAGATCAGCCTTGCAAAAACCAATGACCTCCCATGGTGGAAGAAAATAAAAATGAGGAATTAAGAGATACTATCAAAATATTGCTCGAGAAGGCCCTCGAGAAACAAAGGAATGCGATGATGGATAAATTTTCGTAGAACCTTCAACAACTACCCACCAACAGTGCACCTTCATTCAACAACCACTTTGGAGGTGCCAGTCCTTTTAAGGTACAAGTAAACTTTGAGATTCCCATATGTGAGGGCCAAATAGATGTAGACGACGTAGATAGATGGTTGAATCTATTAGAAGGATATTCCTTGGTTCATGATGTTTCTAATCAGGAAAACATTACTTCTTCACTCATAAAAGCCACCCTTATGTCAAGTACTAGCGGGAAACCTATGGCGAGCATAGTGATGAGAGGGAAACCTCCTTGTTCACGACCACACCCACTTGGAATTCTTTCTAAGATGCCACCAAGGAACATTATTATCCCATGGGGGGCTGAGGAAAATTACATACAATGGAATATGTTGCAACACCAAATAGATCAAGATGTGCATGAGCTAAATAATTTTTTTCCATACCCTGCGCACAACTTTGGGTATCAAATATTCAGAGAAACATTTGGTGTTGAAGTACCATAATTTTTTGCACTGATACATTCAGGAGGAAATGAAGTTCCTTGACATCTTCTCGCTCGGTGCAACATACTTGTATGTTGCCAATATTGAGTAGATATTCAAAAGAAAAAGTGATACTTTGTATCTACGAATCAGAATAAAAGGAAAGTCACCCCCTAATTGTAAAACAAAGGACAAAGCTAAGGTGGGGTGTCCCTGGAAAAATCTCCAAAGCCACAAGAAAATAACAACACCACAAAGGCAAAGAAGGACACAGGGAAGTTGTTTCAGTTCATAAGAGATCCACATACAACACAAGTGGCTGTCAAGCGAAACAGTCATTGGTGGTCGAGTTCAAGGCTCCAAATTAGATGCATGTTTCAACTATGTGTCAAAACCCAACAAGGGGAATGAAAAAGGGGAGGAGGTTATCGATGGAGAGCCCAAAGCCATTCTTTCCATCACAAATATCTAGAAGGAGGAACTTGAAGATCCAGAGAAGGGGGAGTTCCTCTTCCATTCCCAGATGTGGGTCAAGGGTTCCCCGCTGTAAGGTTAGGTTTTTGGATGTTTAGGATTTTCCATTATTTCTCAATAATAAATAGGCCTTCGAGCCTCATTGTAACATAGTTCAGAGGCATGTAGCCACAACATGTCTTCTCAGAGAAAATTTATTATAGCTTAATCTAGTTTATTTTCCATTCTGTTTGTAAGCATTTTTTATTATTTGATATTAATGAAATGAAGTGTTATTCTTGTTGCACGTCTTGGCTGATGTTTATTTCTGTTTTGTTACGTTCTTGCATAAATCTAGATCACCAAACCACTTATGTCAAACCACATCATAGGTTATATGAACACCATGATAACCACCCTCAACTCCTTCCCAAATTAGCATTGCTCGAGGGAAAATGACATTGTCAGAATGCCCCTATAAGAGCTCATACATCCACCTTCCCTCGCCACCTTAACTCCCATGCCCTCACTTATACAACATTGTTTTGCAGAACCAATGCTACCAGTTATATCCCCATCCTTCTCTAGAAGGATTGCCTCGAACTCGTAGCAGGAAGCATGCTTGACGCACAAAATTAAATCCTTTGACAAATGGGCGAGGGTGGAAATGCCCACTCTGTCCCTTCAATTCTACTAGTATTCACCCCATAGGGGAAATTCATATTCATATTACTTAACCATGAATATTGATTTTTTTTTATTAATAATAATTGAAATGTTAATAATATTAATATTTTTTTTTAATATATTTTACTAATATATATGTTTGTGTGTGAAATTGATCTTAATTTGAATTAAGTGACATTGATATTCAAATAATATATTTAATTTTTGTAAAAAATACCTTTTATAAATATATATATATATATATATATATATATATATATATATATATATATAACACTTAAAAGAAAAAATTAAGATTTTTATTTTTATTTTTTATTATTTTATCTTTCTAAATTTTTAATAGAATTATGTTACCTCATATTGATATAGAAATATTCTATTTAATGATGAGAGTGACTAAATTATTTTTACATTTCATTTCCTTTACAATGAGTTTTAAAACTAACCAAAAATATATTTTAGTGAACTTCATATTTTTATTATATATATATATATATATATAAGAGCATGTGTCAACTAGGATGAACACACATATCAATTTTTTCAAGAACTTTGAGAAGGAACTATATCATTTCTTGAAGAAGTTGGAATGTGTGAGCACTTGTGGGAGTGTTATTATTTTATATAATAAATGTAATAGTTATTAAAATATTAAATTCTATAATATTATAAGTTATATATAATTGATTTTTATATTTTATAATAATTTTTTCATAGATATTATTGATTAGTTTTAAATAGTTATAGGTAGAGATTTTTAATAATATATGCATCTATTTTATGATTTTTAGTTTTAGTGAAAATAATTTATAAAATCATCATATGAATGTATATTTAAAACTAATCTAGATCTATTCTAATTTGATATTTATCAAAAGTTAGACGATCTAATCTAAAAATTCTTTCACCTAAATATATACTTCAAATTTTTTTATACCTCTACATATTTACATATTTAATAAACACAATTATATATATATATATATATATATATATATATATATATATATATATATATATATATATATATATATACCCTTCATCCATTTTAATTATATATCTATTCATTATTGAAAAGTATCAAATTTCTCTAAATATAAAACTTTCTTCAAATCTTACATTTAAAAACGTTTACACTTAATAATATTTAATTAAATATTTATCTAAATATATAGACATATATATTTTAAAATAAGCCCTAACAATTTAACTATTCTCAAATAAACATATTACATTTCTGTATATATAAATAAAATAGAATAATAAAGGAAATAACAAAATTAATAAAATTACCAATAAAAAAACAAAGTAAGAATTAAGTGAGAAGAATTTTGAACTGACAAAATAACACCATTCAAAAAGTCATCTTGATGTTCAAAGAGTTTTGTACAAATATGTAATATCAATCTTGTATGTAATGTTTATATTCCAGAAGTTTTGCAGAAATACCCAGGTCATGAAAATCTCATTAAAAGAAGTCGATACAAGATATTCAAAAGGTTAATATCCATATCATGAAAAAAAATCCAAAAAAATATCATAACCATGGACCAAATATACAAATACCGCCCTTGGATTTCTACCAGGGTGGAACGAAGTACATAGGCCCTGAACGAAGTACATAGGAAACTGCACTCATGAAAGGAAATTAGAGCTTACAACACAGCAAAACAAAGTAGGCACGAGGAATCTATATAGATATATGTTGCTTAATGCACATGTAATGTTAATGTGAAATTTCATGTGCCTACTCATCATGGCTTTCTTCTGTCGCCCACAGAAACGAAGCATACATCCCCACAACATCAACAACTTCTTCTTCTCCACTTTTCTCAATGTCGCTCATCATATTCTCGAAAGAAGGCCACTCGTGAGACACGTGGCACTTGGAATCCTCCGCCTCAAAAACCGGCTTGCATCCAAGGTGGGTACATTCTACTAAAACTCCTGCTCTTGTTACGAACTTCCGAACCAATCTCATTACTGGGAGCTCATCATCAGAGGATTGATACACTTCCTTGCCTTCCCGTGAAACAGCGCTCTTCTTCCCAGCAGCCCTTGATCTCTGTGGCAAATTCATCACCATTATCGAGTCCAGGTGACATAATGGATGAAGGTACGTACTCCCCTTAATCATGTTACATGCCCTTAATTTCAAATTCACAACCGAAGACCTAATGGAAAGCTAGCAGAAATTAGCAAAGATCCATTGGCCAGTTTATGCAGCGATCGATCAGGTATTTATATTCTGACACTTCAGCTAAACCGAAAAAATCTTCCCAACCATTGTTGAGTGATATCATCACTAGGGTTAGCGAACAGTCGAGATATATATGTTATCCATTGCTTGAGGAGAAGGTTGGATTTACGACGATAGGATTTGATTGGAATGTGAATATCTTTTTGACGAGGATGTTGATTTCTTTTCTTTCCTCTGGAATGTGAATATCTTTTTGACGAGGATGTTAATTGTAGCGTCGCAGTCCTTAATTGGGATACGCAAATATTGTTGGCTGTGCTCGATTGCCTCTGATTGATTGTAGACAGGACGAAAACGAAGGACGTGAAATTGAAAATGATATGAATCAATGAATACGACATTAGCGGACACGTGCATTTCACGATTCCTTCTATTTCACGAAACAGAACTGTTTCCTTGACTGCAAATAATATTTAAGAAATCTTACAGTGACAGTCTTTGAATCATGATTTTGATGGTGGAAATGGTTTCCGCACTATCAAAATTCTCTAAAACATCCAAAATACTAAAGTTTGATAGTTATAACGTGGATTTACAAAAATCCCTGCCCGATTTTCTTAAAATCTTACAGGAATTTCTATGATTTTCAGGGCCAAAAAGCAGTCTAGTTAACTACGGTAAAATTTAGTTGGAGAATTTGGATTACATTTTTTTATGGTGGAAATGGATTCAACTCCATCAGAAACCTTTAAAACATCTAAAATACTAAAGTTTAACTACAAGATTTTCAAAAAAATTTACCAACTTTTTTTACAATTTTACCAAAATTTCTAAATTACTCTATGATTTTTTTAATGTGAATATCTTTAAATAACCAAAAATCATAATTGGTCTATTTAAATCACAATTGATTTTTTTAATGTGAATATCTTTAAATGATCAAAAATCATAATTGGTCTATTTAAATCACAATTTTATTTACAACTTTATATAGCTGAATTCTGGCCATAAAAACCTAAAATGTATGAGTGTTAGACCATGCACATTTAGATATCTGTAAATTGGGAAAAATGAGGAAGAAGACGAAACGAAGATGATGGCGACTTTAATGTACCATGTGAACGCCGGAGTTGGTCAATGTTCCATACTGACTGTAATGGCGGCGCACATACAGGCCTATTTCGACACGACTCTTGGCTACGCTACAATCAGCACCTACTAAAAAATCACTGCTCAACAGCGATTTCAATGTGCAAACAAAAGGAGGTCTATTTTCCGGAAAGGACCTCCACTACATTACCGATCGGATCGGTTAGAATCTTCACCAACAACTTTAAAGGCATTGCTATGTTGGCATAGGTAACGTCATTCCGGGTAACTTTATTATTATTATTAGTGTTTAAAAATAAATTATATAAAATTTTGTAAAATATTATAATTGTCTTTATATAAATATATATAAATAGAATTTATTTTAAAATTTTTGATCTATGTTAAAATGATTTAAAGTTTAATTGAAAAAACTTTATTTGTATGGAAAGTATTAAGCATTATGAAATAAGAGGATAATTGGTTTAATGATGGTAAGAATTATGACATTGTAATTACTTTTAGTAATTGTAAATTTATTATTTATGATTCTATAAAATTTAGAAAATATGAATTATTTTTTTATGTTTTTTTTTTAAATAAAAAACATATTTTTAAAATATTAAATATAAGGAAATAATAATTAAATTAAATTATATTCAATTTAAAAATTAATTTAAATTTAAAATTAAAAAAAACATATTCTATATATATAAATAGTGTATTTTTTGATTAATAATATCTTTTTCAGCCTACCAACACATTTATTTAAGTGCCGAAATAGTTGATGAACTAAGTTAATGCATGGTGCATTGTTCTACCACCTAATCTAATATTTAAAGCATGGTTATACGGAAAAGTTTCAAGGCAATCCAGGTTATTGAGCCTGGAAAATGGGGATGCTCTTATTTTCTTTTCATTCAAGTGGTTATAAAAAGTTTGTTTCCTTGATCATTCCTACAAGGTCACTTGAGGTCACTTTAGGATGGTGTTATCCACGTACTTTTTATATTCGGTTGGTATTTTAGGAGGCAAGATTTTACATATTTTTCTATAAAGTAGTTGTCAATTATGGATAATAGATGGATTCCAATGCGACACACCTATTTTATATTATAGGAATTATATATATTTGCTTTTAAAATATTTGATATTGTTTTTTTTTTTAAATTGATGTAGCCAACTCACTACTACACCAAGGGCATTTTAAGACATTTGTTTAAGACAAAAGAAATCTTTTGTCTTAAAAAGTCACTTTTTATTTTAGCTATTTTATATTAAAATTTAATATCAATTGAATTGTCTTAAATATAAAATTTAAGACAAAAATAGTGTGAGACAAAAAGGGGAGAGTTGTCTAATCTTGTGCAGGGACCAGTAATTGTTATAGTACTGGTCCCATCAACCCACCAAAAATAGACATATATGCAACCAATAATTAAACAGAATAAAATAACATGAAGTTCAAATATATATTAAATTATGTTCAAAATTTCCCAAGTCATTGACTGGGCCCACATGTGTCCATAAATGACCCACAACTGTCCATAAATAGCTTAATAAGTATCAAGATTACAAATCCCAACATTTAAACTAGAAAACTCATAAAACCATTTCTCCTTCCAAAATGGTCAAGTCAATAAGTACAAAAAGCCAGTCACTTCAACCCATCTGATCAGTTCTGATGCTGTGTATGAGAAGTAAATATCAATACCCGCACATAATAAAAAGAAATGTATGTCAACCATAACTGCTGTGTTATTCAACATTTAAACCCATTGTGTTCAATAAATGACACCCACCCCATAACAACATTTAAACCCACCGTGTACAATAAATGACACCCACCCAATAAATTCAATAAATGATTTCCTATCAAAACAGATCAAACACATGGATCAACAAAAACAAATTCTCAGCCATTAGATCACATCAAATTCAATCCTGATCACACATGCAAAATGAAGCCATTGCAATCCATGTCCATCATTGTCACCAATAAAATTCAACTGCAAATAACTATAAAAGAAGTTCAACCACCGTTGAAGTTACATTTTTCAGTTTCAAGTTATTCACCAGCCTTGGAGACAATCCAGCACAAAACACACCCAGCCTTGGAGACAACCCAGACAGAACACAGTATATTCAGGTTAGTTTACATCCTTCTTACAATTTTATTTTAATTTTTGAGTCTTTATTTCAGCTTTCTTACACTTTTATTTTCATTTATGAGTCTCAGTTTTCAGTGATTTATGAGTCTTTATTTCAGTTATTTCTGACATTCATCCATAATACTAGACAACTTAAATGTTCTGGATCACAATTCTGTGGAAATTAGACACAGGTCCCAAACTCATAGATACAAACTGAAAGAGCAACACAGAATTTTCTAAATCCACGTTAATGAACTAAGGTATGTTATTTAATGCTATAGGTTCATTGAACTAAGGTATCTTGTTTACAACAGCATATCTACAGTACTTCAGGTAATACAAGCTCTTACCAAGGTGTCCAGTATTCATCTAATCAATCTAATCACATAGAGTGAGTATCAAACAATTGGAAAGGTTATACTGGTCAATATATGTCTGCAAATTTTATAGAAAAATGTATCAAAAAACACTATATTTTTGTAGAAAAACCCACCCTGCGTGTACACAACAATTTTTGTAGTCTCCATTCTAGGATGTATCAAACAATTGGAAAGGTTATACTGGTCAATATATGCCTACAAATTTTATATTAAAAATGACAGGTCAGCATGAACAATCAAGTCATAAGAGACCTTTCAGATAATAGTCTCAAGTTAGACCTTTCAGATAAAAGTCTCAAGTTGTTGGGTTGATCAAACTATCTAAAATTAGTTTGTCATCAGAACCTGTTAAAGTTTGTCCAGAGGATTTGGTCACTTTATCCAAACAATTTTAGTATCTCCTACTTCCCCATTTGCCTTCACACTCAACATAAATACAAAAAGACAGGCAGATGACTAGCTAGCCAAAGAGGCAAAACCTAATTGTGTGAATGAAGTCAAATGGAGGGGTTTAAAGGGCACATATCTTCAAAGTAATGAAAAGATCTAGGGCTACATGAGACCGGTCAAAAGCAAAGCCAGGCTTCAAAACAAAAAACTACTTTGCTGCCAAAAAATTGCCAGGAAAATAACATCTTATTGCTAAACCCTGAATGTAATTGTGATGCCACCTGCATAGGTGTAAAGCACACAAACCTTGAAAACATCTCAGAGGCCTAAGGTCACGTCCAATCAAACAAGTACAGCCAGGCTGTATAAAAGCCAACTACTCTGCGACAAAGAATTCTGTGTAAAACAACAGCCTAAATGAGCTGCTATTAAAGAAGTAGTAGCAGAAAAAAGTGCACCTGAGAGAGTTCCTCGCATGCTTAACTCTGAATTTTGGGCCAAAACAAATAGGATTAAAGAGGTGGTGCGCAGCTCTGTAATCCTAGCATGTGATTTGAATATGTTTTTTAAGCTCCTAATGACAAGAGGAGCCATAGGGTGCAAGAAAATGGGAAGTCCCCACTGATGCAACTGCACACTAAGTAGATTAACTTCAGTTTTGTGACCAGTGAAGTTATTGTTGACTCTACCTTATCTTCTCTTGGAACGGAAGTGCATTTCTAGACAATGTAATTTCAATGTAGCTCTGCCATATTTTTGATACTTTACTTTAAACTTATTGTGAAATCTTGCCAAATGTATGTTTTAACTTTTAGTACTTTTACAAACAAATGGCATGGAGCAAACAGAATCATAAATTCTAGTTATGTAACTTCCCACTTTCAACTGGCTACAAACAGTTTGTTATGCATTCAAGTAAGACTAGAGCCCCCAAGGCAACTTATAGGATGAATTTATAAATATTCATGATAAAAAACACTACAATTTTTGTAGAAAGACCCAACTGGATAAAAAACACTACAATTTTTGTAGAAAAACCCACCCTGCGTGTACATATACAGAATTGAATTCGTACCTTTGGCAACTGTCTATAGCCTCCAAAATGTTTTGAAACCTCTCCATACCAAGAAAGCTGCTCCTTGTTTCCAAATACAGTCATGGTATATGTATGAATTTATATAGCTGTTAGTATGAATCCTTTGTCGAAGTGTACGAAAAAGGACCACTTTAGCTACGCATAACTAATAGCCCTAACAACAAAAGTGGCTACCAATATCTTCAGATCTGCGATTAGTTGGACAAGAAAATAGCTGCAAAACACCAGATCTATGTATGGAAAGACATTAAGCAGTAAAATAAAGGGTTTGCTCCATGCATCCAACAGACAAGACAAGAACACAATTTTTTGAAAGAATTTTTATATTACAGGGCACCTAGGAGGAAAACAAGAAGGAGTATCCAGCTCTCCTCAATGGGATGGGTTCTTTGTAGTCCTCAGCACTTCAGATCTAAGATTTCTATCTCTTGTAGGTGTAGAAAACCCAATGCAAAAAATGAAGCTCAATGGGAGCAAATGATGAAAAATGAGACCAAGTGTATAGATCCAGAGTGATCTAGTAGGCAACAAAAGGTGAGGAATGGTAGGAAAAACCCTCCTATTTATAACAAAATATTGGGTCATTCTAGATCTTGGTGCATGGGTTAACCAGATCTAGATCCACTTCTTATGGAATATTTTATTATATTTGTTGGAGGGAAAAGGTATTTGACTTGGGTCAAATCCCTTGATTTGTCAAAAATAAATAAATAAATGATTTATTTATCTTTTTAAGGAAGCGGTTAGAAGATAATCAAATAAATAATGATTTATTTAATTATTTGTGGGTGATTTGGTCATATTTAACAAGGAATATTATCTAAATAATTATTCCTAGAAAATAATAAGATAAATAAAGGTTTATCTAATTAATTTCTTTGTTTTTGGGTTAAACATGACTGGGAATAATAATTAAATTATGGTTTAATTAATTATTCCATGAGGAAAATCAAACAAATATAGGTTTGTTTAATATTTCCTTTTGGGGTTTCCTATTTTAACATAGTGAAAGAAGTTTTACTTAAGGTAAAACTGGTCTTACATGGTGTACTTGGGTCCATCTAATGATAATAGGTTAGATGACCAAAAAATGGTGTAACAGATTGCCCCCCAGCGTGCGAGTGTCAGGAGCAAATCGTATGACCGAAGTACGTTGTAAGAACACAATCACTAGACAACAAAAGAGGTGTCAGAGAGAGAACGGTGTGGTAGATAGTGTGCTGAAGGACTAGACCCTGAGGAGACGAGACTCGCAGGTGCAACAAGTCTCTTTTTATGAGAGGGTACCTGTGCTGAAGGCGGCGGGGGAGGCATACCTATGCCCGCCGAGACAAAGTACAAAAGAATAGTGTGTCCAGTAAACAAGGGACCGAACCATAAAGTACAACTGGCATAAGCATGAGCCAGATAAAAATACAATGAGGAATCCCACATACATGTTGTGCCTGGGATAACAGCCAGGGCTTGTACAATAATATCTGAGTACATGAGATACGAATACAACCCAAATGCCCCCTGTAAATGGGGAAGGGCTCACAAAATCTGACTGATACATGTAAGTCGAAGAGGCGCTGCAAGTGGCTACGGCCAACATCATCAAATATCTGGAGCTGCATCGAAGGCTGCAAAGAAGAGGTCATCCGGGCATGTGGGGGGCTACCTGCAGGGCCACCCCCTCATGAGGGTTGAGACATCTCACACACACCCGGGAATCATCAAGAGCTGCTGCTAGATCACTGGACCATCAAGTATACGAATCTCAATCATGCTGAAAGGAGCTGAAGAAACAATCAAGTCAAAGGGAAATGAGAGATCCCTTGGCCTGATCCGAGGCACCGAACAAGAGTGGAAGCTGGAACCAAGGTACACCGCCCTCTAGACCTGGCTTCTGGAATGAAAGTGTTGATGTCGACAGAAGGAGGTCCGCCATAGATGAGGCAATGAGAGATCCTCAACTAAGGCACAAGAGAAAATAGTAGAGTGACGGACAGACTGACACAAATGATGATGGTGAAAGGGAAGGGACTGAGTAGCGAATGGACGACTTCCCTTGGTAGAGCATAAAGGGCATGAATGACCTGACAGTGACTGACGCAATATCATAAGGGATAGGGGACAGTGGGAGTGAAAGCCATAATGTGCGACACAAGAGAGAGACCAAGCAATGAATGGTGGAGGGCTATAGCGGGGTACAAAGGGACTCGGGATAGACTCCATGAATGCGATGATGACTCAACTTGGACGCTCTAAACAAGGGCGACTTGATGGTGCTGCCACACAGTAAAGGCCCAATGGGGGACCATGAAAACATGAGTACAAGATGGTAACTCATGACGAAAATTGACACGAACAAAGACAAGTAAGGAGGCAAAATGGTGCCCCAAGTACCAGTGTTGTAAGTGAGGAAGTTCGATTTGAAGGAGAGGTGAAGTGATCCTTCTTGGACAAAATAGCTCCTGGCGAAGGATGAAAGTACAAAAAAGATGCTGGCTATCTAAAAGAACCTAAAACATGCATCTCAAAAGGGAAATGCTAAGGGTAATAGTTCTTAAGATAGACTGCATTGCGAGGATTAGGAAGAGGATTGCCTTTGAAGTCCTCTAAAAGGTATGCCCCCTTACCAAGACCCTTACTGATGACATAAGGGCCTAGCCATAATGAGTCGAACTTCCCGTGACCAAGGAAATCATGGGCTTGGTCACATACTAGAACCAGGTCGCCTTTGAGGCTAGACTTTTCGGTCATATTGATCTTTGGTGCGTTTCTTGGCCACTTCTATGGTTTGCAATGCAACACGGCGGTCTTCAGAGGCACGCTCAGGCATGATAAGTCGTTGTTCCAGAGGTTGGGTGTCAGGGAGGAGTTCAACAGCCAGATGAAGGGAAGGGATGTCACACTTGATTGGTACGACGACCTCCTCTCCAAAAACGAGGTGAGGAGGGTTATGGTTGAGGGGCATAGGTGCCCCCGAGCATGGTGTGGTCATGCCGAAATATATTTAGAAAAAAGGGGAATCTAAACACATTTAAATGATGTGGTGTGCCATTTTTTCTCGTTATGGTTATGCAGTGTGAGAAAGGAAATGGAGGATTACCAATCTCTTTTGGTACTGCATACAGGGATCAAATGGACTTTAAGTTTCTGAGTTGGCATACCTGGTGTCACTATCCCAAAAAGAGGATTTGGAGATAATGAACTGATGCTCTCATAGAAAAGCTATAGGTTGGTCAACCATAATGTCTAAGAGACTGGGTTGCTAATGTAAGATGAGGGAATGATAAGGGGTATCATCCCTAGAGTGATCTGAAGTGATATGGGACTCTATAGGTTCTTCGAAAGGTGGAAGAATACTGGGACTAAAGTCAACACGACCAGATACACTAGGAGAGTGGTGGAGAATTTCTTCTCTTGGTCTCGCAAATGTCGGTGCCCCCTTACTCAAACAGTGGGTTTCAATGTAATGGCCACAAGGTGGATGTGGTGTGAACGCATGGGTTCGATGTAAGGGGGAATAGGTAATGTCAGGGGTGGGGATTTTTCCCATAATGTCGTCATCGCGATAGAATATGGGGTGACTGGTGGAAGAAAGGCCACCTGACGTGGTGAAGTGACCGAAATCATCATCATGAGAAGAGAGGTTCACATGCGCATCGTCACAAGGGGTGACCGAAGAGTAAGTAGATAAACGATCTACCGATGTTGAGCCCAAGATGATCGCTGAAGGAAGGTCAAGCGAAACAACAGGGGAGGATTCAGATGGAATGTTCCCCGAGGGTCTCATGAATGATGATAGGCAAAAAATACTGGACGAAGGCTCCGTCATCTCGACATCAGGAGGGGAAATGTCAATGGGAGCAGTCGTATCTGGTAGTTCTGCTGAAGCAAAATGCGCAAATAGGGGAGAGGTGGACTCATTGCGCTTGGCCTCGAATTG
Organism: Pinus albicaulis; assembly: GCA_034641835.2. Classification (NCBI taxonomy): domain Eukaryota; kingdom Viridiplantae; phylum Streptophyta; class Pinopsida; order Pinales; family Pinaceae; genus Pinus; species Pinus albicaulis. Next base: position 617,777,806 of record CM076569.1, read on the forward strand.
GTGGACCGCGGCGATAGAGGTGCGGAAGTCCTCGAGGCGGGGACAAAGATGGGTGTAATGGCCATGGAGATCACACAAAGCACAGGGGTGGTTGGTGTGAATAGTCTTGGGGTTCTTGGCCACGATCACGGAAGGAACAGAGGCTTCTGGGACCGCAGACTTAGGGAACGTGACATTAACCATGGGCTTGAGATGAAGCAATGCAGGACAGGTATGGGAGGCGTGACCGACAACATCACACAAAGCACACTGGATGGTATGCTTTGGAGGCTGAGGAGGAGCAGGGTTTGTTGGGGCAGCCTTGTCCTTTGATGCCCCCTTGCGAGCTTTTCCCTTCTTACCCGAAGCGGTCGCAACAGGAGGTGGTTCCTGTTGAGGTGACTGAGGCACTGATGCAGCGGGAGAAGGCATGGGGACCGGTTGAACCGGGGTCAAAGAAATATAAGGTTTGGGTTGACCAGGCAAGGTGGGGGCTGGAGGATCAAGGTACCAAATGGGAATCCCAAGGGTCAAGTTAGGAAGAGAGAGGGTGGCCATGACCGGTACCGTGTACACTCCTGGTGGGGGAGCTAGGAACGGTATCTGACCAGAGGGGTAATGGCCAGGTGGGACGGCTCCTAAATGGCTAAGGCTTGGAGGAACCGTGCCAGGAGGATAAAGAGGCTCATGAATACCAGCTGCAGGTGAAGGGCTAGGAGTAGGTTGCGGAGAGCGCGGTTGCTGACTAGCCGAAGCAGGTTGCTTGAGAGCAGCCCGAGACGATTGCATCATGCAAACATTCGATGAGCTGGGGTCAGAGATAGGAGGAGGAGGAAGACCAGGGAAGGTTCCAAGCAAAGCGGAGTCTTTGTAGACGCCGGGAGAGACACTGGTCAAAGAATCGATAGTTTGCTTGTTGGCTACAGAAGAGATGGTCGTCTCAGGTGAGGTCTGAGATTTTGGCTCATGATATGTCAACTGGTCAATGGTGACTATCTTTCCATTATGAGGGAAAGACATCTTGCGAAAAACCGCGGATGGGACAGCAGACATAGCATAAGTGTAGCTTCGCCCCAATAGAATGTTGTAGTCTAGCGGGGCATCGATGACTTCGACGTCAACGCAAACAATCTTACCGGAAAGGGTGATAGGACAATTACGGAAGAGGCCAATGGGCTGGGAGGCGTGGATCGTGGAAGGGGCCAGCTCAGGGGATCCGAGTTGCTTCCAAACCGAAGCGAACATCACGCAGGTGGATGCCCCCTCATCAATTATACACCGGGAAACGTTGGCATTCCAGATTTTGACTGGGATTTGGAAGGCGACGGAAGAAGGAAGAGGAGGGTGGTCTGATTGAGTGGCGTCGAAAACAATCATTTGGTCATCAGCAGGATCTACAGCGCCCACGGCAGATAATAGAGCCTTCTTTTGGGAAGGGCATGACTGGAGGAGTTCCAGTGTGGAAATGGCAGCAGGAGATTGTGCCAAATCATCTACTATGCTATACGAATGAGCAGCCTCGACCGACAGCTGCTTCGACGTAATGGTTCCTTAGGAATCTTGGTATGAACCTCAACTTTGGGCTGAGGGATATGCAAGGGACCATTGGATGTCAAAAGAGGCTTTGTAGAACCTGAAGAAGGGGACTCAGGGGTAGACTGAGCGGAAGGTGTGGGGTACTGGCGAGACCGAGTTTAAAGGTTAAGGTCGACGGTTGGAGGTGGATCAGAGTCATCATGAGGATCTGGTAATTGGAGGAACTAGAAGGGGAAGGTTGAGTGGCCACCTGTCCGTCAGGTGGTTGGGTAGCCACGAATCCCTGTTGTGCATCCACCTGCACTTGAGGGGGCGGTGACTGTTGTTGCAGGGGTTGAGAAGGCAAGGGAGGCGAAAGCGCATATGCCGGAGGGGCTCGCGCACCAGGCTGTGGATAAGGGTAATGGTTAGGTTGGGCAACATTGAGGTAAGCAGGAGGTTGGGAAAAAGGATGAGGCGTGACGTATCCTGGATGCGTGCTACCGAGAGGGGGAGAAGTGCAGGAAGGGGTGCCCCCTCCCCCAAGAAAACCATAGCTCATGAGAGGTTGACCGGAGGGATGAGAGATAGATCGAACGATACTGCCGGCGGCATGAGGTGCCCCCGGTGTATGGGCATCACCGGGTCTGGGGAGATCAAGTAGGACAGTAGGATCATAACCTGTCTGAGCGTAGATCAGGTCATATTTTAACGCCATTTGGAGGGCATCTTCTTCGGTTTGAGGAAAATGGGATGCGACATCTTTCCCGATAGGGGACAAGAGAGATCTAAGGAACCAGTCCATGTAGACACGATCTTCGAAGGGAGGAGATTGACATAGGCTCCGTCTTCTTCGCCATTCCTGGACATGGGTAGAAAGGCGGGTCGAAGAGGTTTGCTTGAAGCAAGTCAAGAGTTCGATACCAGTGTCATAACGAAGGGGAAGTTGGAAGTAAGATAAAAAAGCCTGGGCAAGAGTTGCAAAGGTGGTATGGGAGGAAGTGGGCTGATCAACATACCACTTAGAAGCTTCGCCTGTAAGCGTGCGTTGGAACAATCTAAGACGAACATAGTCATTGGTAATGGAGGTAGATGAACACCACATGTGGAAAGATCGAACATGATTTGAAGGATCTTCTCCAGCACGACCTTCAAACTTTGGGATGTCGGAAGGGAGCTTTGTCGGCATAGCGGGCCAACTAGCATCATGATGTATAGGGTCGTTTATCAACCGGTCCAAATCTGGGAGGCTGAGGCCTGCCAAGAAGGGGAGCAAGGGTGTAGTCGAGGTAGTTCTCGTGGTGGTTCCGCTAGTAGTAGTTCCGGCATTAGGGCCGGGAGCACCACTAGCGTTAGGCCCTGGACCAGACATAGTGAAGGTGACAGGGGGAGAACCTAGAAGGAAAAGGAGAACCCAAAGAATCAGAAGAGGAGCCGGAGGAGGACTGGCTCGACGACGGCGGGGCGGAGTAGGTCGATCAATCGGAAACTGAGGGTGAAGGCCAAGAAGTCTCCGGGAAAGGCGCCTTGGGGGCACAATGATGACAGGAAGAAGGAAACCGACAAGGGCAGAAAGGGATAGAATCAAGTAACGTCAAGGGCAGATAAGGTGCAGTGACAATTAATTTTAGAGTCTTTGCCAGGCGGTGTTAACCAGACACTTCTTCACTTAGGGTTAGTGTGTGGTGTGCGTTAATTTTGATTTTTAAACCCTTTTCGTTTTGAGAGCAAGAAAAAGTGTGTTGTGTAACTGAAAAGAAATCTGCAGAGAACAATATAGATTACTGAAATAACAGAACATTTAACAGCTAACCATGCATCAATCTAACCCAAAAAGGCGGGTCTCTCAAAACTACTCTAAAAGAGGGTAAAAATCTATTGAAAACACACGGAAAAGAGGCCAATAGATCTAGGGTCAAAAGGGACAGGGATCTAAAGGGTAAAGCTGCTCAAAAGAGGTGCAGATCACAGCCAAGAGACAGAGGCAAGGTGGCTGGAAAAAAGGGAAGAAATCAGGAAAAAGCAGAAAGGACAGGGAGGAGGTCCTAAAGAGAGGTCCAAACAAAACGACAAGAGGTGATTTGAAAGGAAGGAAGGCTGATTTAAAGGGATCAGAGGATGAGGTATCAGATCTGAAAAAGGGAAGGTGGAAACTCTGAAAATTTAGACACTTACAGTAGCTAAAACTCTTCCACAAAAAGTGGAGGGTACTGAAGCCCTAGGGGGCTAGATTCCCACTTATTTGAGTAAAAAAGAGCAATAATAGGTCGAAATGGGTGGAGACGAAGGTCAGACAACCCTGACAGAGGTTCAGACAAAACCCAGAAAAATTTCAGAAAAATTCCCAAAAAAAAAATTTGACCTTTTTTTCGCTCAGGTAGCAGGTTTTGGGTTGTTTTCCGCTTCCCAGGTCGCAGTTAATGGGCCAAAAAGTGCGACCTGGGGGTCCAGGTCGCAGTTTAGGGGCTCAAAAGTGCGACCACCAACTCCGGTTGTCTCGGTGGCAGATTTTCGCAAAAGTTGTCGTCTCAGTTGCGGTTGATGTCTGTCACCTGCGCAATAGGGCCAAAAACACACGGAAGTTAGAAATTTGAAGGTTTTTAGGGTTTTATGTGAGAAAGACAACATAAAAATAGGAAAAATAAATAGCTGAAAAGAAACCCTAGGGTCTGAAGTAGCTGGATATGCAGGAATATGAAAAACGACAGCGGTCGTAATTTAAAACCCGTGTGGAGTCGCCATTTGTTAGTATGAATCCTTTATCGAAGTGTACGAAAAAGGACCACTTTAGCTACGCATAACTAATAGCCCTAACAACAAAAGTGGCTGCCAATATCTTCAGATCTGCGATTAGTTGGACAAGAAAATAGCTGCAAAACACCAGATCTATGTATGGAAAGACATTAAGCAGTAAAATAAAGGGTTTGCTCCATGCATCCAACAGACAAGACAAGAACACAATTTTTTGAAAGAATTTTTATATTACAGGGCACTTGGGAGGAAAACAAGAAGGTGTATCCAGCTCTCCTCAATGGGATGGGTTCTTTGTAGTCCTCAACACTTTAGATCTAAGCTTTCTCTCTCTTGTGGGTGCAGAAAACCCAATGCAAAAATGAAGCTCAATGGGAGCAAATGATGAAAAATGAGACCAAGTGTATAGATCCAGAGTGATCTAGTAGGCAACAAAAGGTGAAGAATGATGGAAAAAACCCTCCTATTTATAACAAAATATTGGGTCATTCTAGATCTTGGTGCATGATTAAAATAATGTTAACCAAATCTAGATCCACCTTTTATGGAATATTTTATTATATTTGTTGGAGGAAAAAAGTATTTGACTTGGGTCAAATCCCTTTATTTGTCAATAATAAATAAATAAATGATTTATTTATCTTTTTAAGGAAGTGGTTGAAGGATAATCAAATAAATAATGATTTATTTAATTATTTGTGTGTGATTTGGTCATATTTAACAAGGAATATTATCTAAATAATATTTAAATAATTATTCCTAGAAAATAATAAGATAAATAAAGGTTTATCTAATTAATTTCTTTGATTTTGGGTTAAACATGACTGGGAATAATAATTAAATTATGGTTTAATTAATTATTCCATGAGGAAAATCAAACAAATATGGGTTTGTTTAATATTTCCTTTTGGGGTTTCCCGTTTTAACATAGTGAAAGCAGTTTTACTTAGGGTAAAACTGGTCTTACATGGTGTACTTGGGTCCATCTAATGATAATAGGTTAGATGACCAAAAAATGGTGTAACAATAGCTAAGACAATAATGACCTTGGAAAATATTACAATTGATTGGAGATCCACCGTGTAAAGTTTGGCTCAGAAGTCAGGTACTCCAACAGAGGGCAGGATCGGTCATGTTTAGCCTTTACACTGGAATTTCTTGCAAGTAAAAAGTACTGTATTTTTCAAGTTTTTTTTCCTAGATTTATCCTATTGAAAATTTTCATGTTTAGGTTTTCAATGATTATTCATTTATTTTGAAGATGAATCAGACCTGATAGTTTGATTTGATTCAATGCTTCCATATATTTGACATGATTTTTTTTTTTTTTGAATATAAGATATCTTAAAGAAAAAACTTAAACCATTTCAAATCACAATTGTATTCTATTTGTAATCTAAATCTTAAAAAAAAAAATTCAATAAGATGGATTCAGAAAAATAAACTCAAACCATTTCATATCACTGAAGCCTTCATTACTGGTATTGTATTTTTTTATAACAGAATGAAACTTTTTCAATCACTCTTTCCAGTTCATACATAACCTGGTTACTATCAACTATAGATCAATCTCTGAGTGACCGATCAGAATTAAAATAAATAGGTTGCTAGAAATTACAAAACCTTGAATAAATAGGTCGCTGAAAACAAATCTGCAAATCTGCAATAGGGAGTTGAGCACAGAAGCTGTAGCATTTGAAGTTAACATATATATCTGCAGTAGCTGAAAATAGAAGATGTAGCATTTGAAATTAACATATATATCTGCAATTTCTATGCATAGATGTTGTATTCATCATATGAAAACAATCCTTCTTTTCAATTATGAATAACAGCTTGCAATTGGTGCTTTTGCAGCCTACAGGTAGTTGCATCCATGGCAAGAGTGAGTTATGTCGCTCGCACAAGGAGAAGTGGCAGAAGAGTGACCAGGGGTGCCCAACTACGATGCACCTCATCAGATGAAGAAAGAACATGTGATGTCAATGTCACCAATGCTCCAGGAAATGTTGTTGACGATGAGCATGTGGCTGAAGCTGATGTTGTGGCACCATCAGCCACAGAGCCACCGTCAACCACAGTCCAAGGTGCAACTTCGACTAAAAAGATCAACGCTATAAGAGGTTGGACAAAAGAAGAAATGTTAGCTGCAATTGACGACATAGAGTTCAATGGATATTCTGTTCGGGCATCTGCAAAGAAGCATACTATTCCCCCTTCATCAATACATTATTGGATAAATGGGCTGACTCACACCAAACGTAGAGGGCATGTTACATTTATGACTGAAGAGGAGGAGGCCGAGGTGGTTGAGTGGTGTAAAGAAATGGCCCAATTGGGACATGGGCTAGAGTTGATACAACTCAAATCTACAGTTGCTCAAATCTGTCAAGGGAGGCCAAACCCATTCAAAGATGGGTTTTCTGGTAAATCATGGTGGTTTGGGTTTAAAAAAAGACATCCAGACCTTGTATTGTGTACAGCTGAGGGCCTTGACAGAGACAGAGCATTAAATTTGCGCCCTACAGTTGTATGTAAGTTCTATGACACTCTTTCTAGTGCATATGATAAACATTCTTATGTTGCAGACCATATATGGAACTGTGATGAAACAGGTTTACAGGCGGGAAGGAATTGTGGCATGAGGGTAATTGCGAAAAGAGGTAGCCAAAACGTGCCAAAGATTTTTCCTAAGAGCAGGGAATGGATAACCATTTTATGTTGTGTCAATGCAATTGGTGCTTCAATCCCAGGATTTTATCTTTTCAAAGGTAGAAATCAGTTGAAAAATTATATACAAAACTGTGAACCTGGAGCATGCATGGCTGCACATCCCCATGCATGGATGACTAAAGAGCTATTTTTAAATTGGCTTTTCCACTTTGCTGCATCTGTGCCAGGTGGTGTCTCACCTAATAACAGACACCTGTTGATATTAGATGGCCATGGAAGCCACATGGCTCTACAAACAATTGAGGACGCATACAATTTGGGCATTGACCTTTTAACATTGCCCGCTCATACCACTCACAGATTGCAGCCACTTGATGTTAGTGTGTTTGGCCCTTTCAAGAACTATTTCAGGTCAGAACGTGCTGCATGGATGGCAAAGAATCCAGGGGTTGAGGTCAAAAGGTTTGAGTTAGCAGAGCTTGCAAGTAAGGCTTTTAAAAGGGCTCTGACACCATCAAATATCAAGGCTGGCTTTAGAAGGACAGGAATGTGGCCACTAAATTATGATGCTCTTATGCATGATACTGCTTGTAGCCAAGCTTTCCATGTGGATGGTCAGGAAGAAAGACAGGAAGTGGAAGAAGAAGTAAATGAACATGATGATGTGGTTGTAGCTGATAATATAATTTCCCTCTCTCAAGGACAGTTATATGCTGACGATGATGAGCAGGTATGTGAAACACAGTATACTTGTCAGCAAATTGATGGCAACACTGTTGAACATGCAGTTGAGAATGCAGATTTTGTTGAAACAGAAATTGCTGATATTGTTAATGCAGATTTAGTTCAAAATGAAAATGTTGATATTGTTAATGCAGAAAATGAAATTGTTGATATTGGGCATGAAATTGAAAATGACCAATTGTCATTGCCTAGCCAAGTAAACCCACCATCATGGCTAGCAGAAAACATGATTAATTTGAATGCCCATAGTGTCTCAAGAACCAATGAACAAAGCATGAACATGCCTTTACAAGTGGCTGAATTGAATAGTGAAATTGTTCATTTTTTTGTGGACAATAGATCAATGGAAGAAGATGGAGGACATAATGAGGCAGCAGATGAAGAAAAAAATATAGTTCAATCAAGTGCCATGGATACTGAAGTGCCAAGCGATGACATGCAGGTGGGAGGGAGGGAGAAGTTACTTGGGCGCTTCTTAAACCTACCGGTAGAAAGAGTGTCAATGAAAAAGAAGCAAGGAACAGCCAATAGTCTTTGTTTGGGGCGAAGTTCACAGTTACTCACCTCTGAAGACTATATAAAGCTCCTTGTTGAGTCTGAAAATAAGAAAATGGAAATTCAGGAATTAAAACAGAAAAAAAAAGATCAAGCCAAGGAGAAGAAGGAAGCAAGGGATATTGCAGCACAACGTTGAGCAGATGAAAGGCTTGAAAGACAGAGAGCAAGGCAAGAGAAGGAGCAACAAAAACAAATCTCAAGACAGGAAAAGGAAGCAAGGAAGGCTCAACAAATGCTTGAAAGGGAACAAGGGTTGACTCATATGGTTGACATAAATGCAAGCACATTTGATGAGAATGAATCCAGGAACATGTCCAACACATTGGACAACATTGCAAATAATACAACATTATTCCAAGACCTCATAAACATTCAAGTGCCTCAGTATCAAAATCGGGGTTTACCCACTTGCCTTATTCCTACCACAGGAGGTCCGAATTCAATGTATGCTCAGCACACACCTCCACTTAACGCAAGTGTGAGGTACGGGTACTCAATTCCTCCATGGATGGAAGGGACAAATTGGTCTCAATTATATGGCAGCAATCAACCACCACCTAATCAAGCCTTCTTGGGAAGGCCAACCTACTTGGCTCAATCAGAAAACTCAGTGTTTGGCACTGAAGATTCTCAAGGCCATAAAGAATAGGAGTGTTAAATGTTTTTGGATGTAACCACATTATGATGTGGATTTTTGGATGGACTCTACGTTTGGTTTCAAATCGGTGATATGTTAGAATGATTGTGATAGGGCTATCATATTGACATTTTTGAAGACTGTTTATGAAGCAAGATATCTTCCCAGCCATACTTTTATCACTTCCTATGCTTAAGGATATATCTGAAATGTAGAAAAACACATAGTGAATGTAATTTTGTTTTTCATAATTAAATCATTTTTTTTAGGAAAATAAGGTAGCCTAACAGCATAATCAAAACCAATCTGGTTATATCTACCTAACATGAGATGTTAATCTAAGGGTCCAATAGATACAATCTCTTCGTACATCATTATAGGCAGCCATATTTTTATCACTTCTTATGCCATGACCAATTGGCAATACTAGAACAACAAGCCCTAGTATTCAGCATCAATCCATTATTTATTTTTTGGCCTCTTCTTCACAGATTAGTAAGAAGAATCATTGGCATAAAATAGTGATACTTGGATAGAGAGCGAGAATGCCTCCAACCACAATGATGAGGCTGCCAATACAATTAAGATGTAGTTGGTGAAGAATCCAATGCTAGTTGAACAAAAGATGCAACATGTGGTTTTTGCAAATCAATATGTGAAAAATCATTTTAAGTGTTAGACTCAAGCTCTTGCATATCATTAGTGGATGAATTAGTAAAAAGTGCACAATGTAATTCATGTAAAATTGTAGTAGAAGGCTCAAGATATCACAGGCCTACTATAACTAGAATCCTCTCAAGCTCAATAGGAGTAACACTACATGAATCTCTATCAAAATAACCAATAACAAGACATTAATCTCTATCAAAATAACAAGCCATGTTTCAAAGAAGAAACAAGAAACCTTCCAAAAAAATTAATTTGTTTCAGCAGTAATTAACTTCAAACAACAAAATAATTACCTCTTTGTAAAACATGCCTAAACTATAAAAAATACACTGTAAAAAATGCTCAAAATATGTTGTAAAATAAGTGAATACATAATGAAAATATGATAGCATTGTTTCTCACTCAACTGCGGAAAACGTGCCCAAAAGCCTGCAAAATTGGTGGTGAAAAATGTGCCCTGGTTGCACGCACCACAAGAGGGAAATGGCTCAAAAAAGGGTCGTGCCAAGATTACAAGCATGCCTCAAAAGAAGACCACAAACAGGCAGAATTAGCAAAAAGTGCACAATCTAATTCATGTAAAATTGCAGTAGAAGGCTCAAGATATCCCAGACCTACTATAACTAGCATCCTCTCAAGCTCAATAGGAGTAACACTACTATATCCATGTCCACCAAGTCCACAATATGTACATTCCATATGCCTAAGTAATTAGTAGCCATATTGCAAGGAGGTGAGGGCCTATTAGTGTGTTGCTCACAGTAAGGAAGTGAGGGCCTCTTAGTAGCCAATAGTGCAATAAAAGAAGTTACTCAATAGCAATAGAAACGTTTTAGCGGTGGATAGCAATAGAAACGTGGATAGCAATAGAAACGTTTTAGTTGAATAAGGGATTTTCAATAGTCAGTTGCAGTTCCGCTGTCCAAAAGCAACTCCATTTCATTAATTCAAAAACCCCTTTTACTTTTGTTGAGTCAGTTGCAGTTCTGCTGTCCAAAAGCAACTCCATTTCATTAATTCAAAAACCCATTTTAATTTTGTTGAGTCTCATATTTGATCAAGACCAAACATCTCCTTAAACTTGACAGAATCATAATGTAGAAGAAATTTCACCCTAACGGCAACTATTCGCTGGGCCAGATCTATGCAGCAGACTTGCACATTATCCAATTGTGCATACAGACAATAGTAGGTTGCTCATGTTTCTAAATTATATGTAGCATCCCTGCTGGAGGACCACAGTTGTTCATTTTCAGGTACATTCAACCATTCATTCTTCGAATTTATAGGTTATCACTGAGGGAGAGCTTTAGTGGAAAAAAGAAAGGAGTAGAAGATAGGAACTGTTGATCTCTCCATTAAAAAAGTATGTGCATGGAGATTTAAAAAATAGAACGAAATTCTCATTTTGAAAGAGTATCTTTAGAGTCTGGAGTAAAGATGGGCCATTGCAAGGCACTGTGGGTGGGCCATTGCAAGGCTCGTAAGAGACAGATGCAGGCAAAAAAGGGTTTAACTAGGCAAAACGACCTCAAACTCTATTTACAGGTTTGCAGCTCTAACAAACAATATTACAGGTTTGCAGCTCTTCTAAGCAAAACGACCTCAAACTCTGCCAAGTACCAGAACCAAACCCTAACCCCTAAACCCAAAGATAAAAAACATAAATTCCACCACATATAAACCCACAAAAATTTCATTCACTGTTACAAGAAAACAAGAAGAGCTAAATTCCACCGAACAACGATTGGGAGTGTTAAAAAACACAGGAAATAAGTGTTAAAAAACAGAGCAAATGATTGGTAGGATTGTAAATCCTACCAGAGGTCACCAAGAAGCGCAGAGGTTGAGAAGTGAAAAGGTTGCAGGGCGTCGCCGCTGAGGAACCTAGAACCCTGGAACTAATGCGAACACCCACCATGGAACCATGTACCTACAAGTAAACAAGAAAATTAGAATTTTCTGGCATTGTTAGAGTAAAAATTGAACGAAATGCAAACAAAAATTGAACGAATTGCAGACAAACCTGAAGAATTCGATAAACCAGAGCAAGCAGACTGAAACCCTTGCAGAAAACAATCGATAAGCTGGCGGTCCAGCATCAGAGGAAAGGCGGACCCAATAGCAGACTTCGCATTCAAGAATAGGAACCCCCTGCGAGCTACAACGTTCAGCAACTGACAAAGGTTCAAACCCAACATAACAAACATGGCGGAACCGGCGAACAGGTATAGAAACTGCACGAAACAGACAACCAGCAAAGGCGGGCAAGGAAATGTTGAACAATATTCAACAAATTGCGACAGGGCGAACAAGTTTTGGTACCGGCAACCACCACCAGCGGCGGAGCCGAACGCCCACACTTCGGGCCCGAGCAAAAACGAACGGGAGTAAAACCTCATCCCGGTTAAACCGCCAGACCAAACCCTAAACCTGCAGTAAATTCCCGCATTTAATGGTGGCACCAACCCAACACGTGGTCGGTTGAAATGGACACCTATCGTACAATGACCACGTGACATTACACGTTGCTTGCTGAGGTGGAGGGGGACGTGTTTAACCATTGGCGACT